>APFE030770069.1:22447-41318 GCA_000404065.3 Pinus taeda | reverse complement strand
CAACTCAAGATCATGTGTCACATAGTTCTGCTTGTGCTCATTTAGTTTCCTTGATTCGTAGCATACCACCTGTCCCTCTTGCATCATGACTCCACCAAGTCCTCTTTTTCAAGGATCTATACATACCACAAACTCTTTATCTGGATCTGCAATCTTTAAAACTGGAGCATTTATAAGCAAATTCTCAAAACTTGTTGCACATTCCTTTGTCCATTCAAATTTTTTTCCTTTCCTCTTCAATGACATAATAGGATATGCAATCTATGAGAAGTTCCCGATGAATCCCTTGTAGTAAACTACTAACCCCATGAATTATTTGACCTCATCCACATTCCTAGGAGCTCCCCATTCCATGATAGCTCTGATCTTTTCTGAATCCACTATTGTGCATTCCCTCGAAACAACATGTCCCAACTAATCTACCTATGTCTGAAAGAAACTACATTTACTAAGATTAGCATACAACTAATGCTTTCTTAGAAATATCAATACTATTGCTAAGCATTCAACATGCTCTTCCTCATTCTTATAATATATCAATATATCATCAATGAATACAATAAAAAAACTTGTCTAGATAAATACGTGACACACTATTCATCAAACACCTGAAAGTAGTTGGAGAATTAGTTAAACCAAAAGGAACTACAACAAACTCATTGTGCCCATACTTGGTCCAGAAAGAAGTCTTGTAGATGTCCTCTTCATTGATGCGTACTTGATGATATCCAAAACTCAAGTAAATATTCAAGAACATTTCTGCTCCCTTCAAGTGGTAAAACAAGTCATCAATCCCTAGCAATAGATACCTGTTCTTGATTGTCACCTTGTTCAACTCCCTGTAATCAATACACAAAATGACAGTACCATCCTTCTTCTTTACAAACAACATTGGTGCACCCCAAGGTGATACAGTTGGCCTTATGTATCCCTTGTCAAACATTTCCTTCAACTGCAACTTCAATTCCACTAACTCTAGAGTTCTCATCTTGTAGGGTGCCATTGAGGATGGTGCTGATCTTGGTACCAAGTCAATAGAAAAGTCCACTTCCCTCTGAAGCGACAACTCTAAAATATATGCTGGAATCACGTCCTAAAACTGCTACAAGACCGAGTACCTCTTCAAGACTTTTGCATCCTCAACATCCTTACCTTTATCACTGGAGATATGAACTGCAAATAACACACATCGTTTCCAATGACTGCCCTTTACCTGCATAATTGTAACCATTTTGACTGATGTTGCCTTCTTCTTACCCTACGAGATTCTTTGTTCTCCACTATCATCCAAGCACTCAATGGTCTTTTCATAATAATCCACCTTAGTCCTATGAAGATACAACCAATCCATAGCCATAAGAAAAATGTATGAACCCAATGGAAGTACACTCAGATGCGATGATGTGGGTATACCATTCAACTCAAATGCACAAGCTCTTACCCAACGATGAGCTCTTTTCTTAGTACCTGTATCCAACCACACTAACCTGTAACTTGTAACTCCAAACTTGTAAACAACCAAACCTGCAAACTTGAGGTCTTATTCACTTTGGTTGACACATTCCCTTTGTCTTGTTATTCCCTTTCCAACCATGTTTAGACTATGTCTTACGATTTGATTTCTCATAATAGTGTTTCAACTTTCCAATGACTTCTTCAAGTGATCGAGGCTCATCATACTCAACCCAATCCTTAAATGCTAATGGTAATCCACTGAAAAATATCTGAACCTTGGCCTTCTCATCCTTAAGATATGATACATACCTCAATAACTTCAAGAACTTAGTCATATACTCGTCATCTGTCATCGATCCCATCTATAGCTCATAGAAATCCTTGGATTTTCTGTCATAGTACCTATCTGACAAGTACTTCTTCCTGAAAATTCATTTGGATTCATGCCAACTCAAACCCTCTGTCCTAATGTCTCTGGCCCACTTCACATCTTCCCATTAAATGTCTTCTTTCCCTTTAAGGCTGAAAATAACTATCCTGACCTTCATGTTGCCAGTGTAATCATGCAACTCAAATAACTTCTTAATTCCAAGAAACCATGCCTTTGCATTTTGTGCCTTCTTCAATTCTCCATCAAATGTAGGTGGCTTGGATTTCTTGAACTCATCCGACAAATATCCCATATTACTCCTCATGTAAGGATGATAACGATGATTACCATGGTACTTGTCCGAACCATAACTGGAATAAATCCCATGTCCATTGCCTCTCCTATCAGTTGTGTCCAAGAATATGCCATCCTTGTTTGATGGTATCATCCTTGTCTGACATGTGCAAAAATGATACCATACGTTCCAGTAGTCCCATCCTATTTTCCATGATTGATCCTAAGTAGTCCCTGTCTCTACAAGTATGAAAAACACTAAAGGATAACTACATTGACCTCTACTTGTTTCTCCTGTTCCTTGACAAGTCTCTCTTGTGACCGAATGATTCTATCATTATTTGCTTTGCAACTTCTTATTTTTTCCTTCAAACTTCTCGAAGTGTCTGCTATGTCCAAAGAGTACTCATCTCTTGGTTTCTCAACTGATCTGTAAGGGGAGTCTCATGAACTATAATCCACCATTTTGCTAGTCATCTTTGATTTGCTTCTCCTTCAAACATATAATGTCAGATAAACCAAACATAAATATAAACAACATACCTCAATATAGTTCAAGGGAGGATATCTCATCTGCAAAATCAACCAGATTATCACGATGCATGTATAATCATAATCACAACAATAAACCAACATCATCTCTATCATCATCCCAGTTACCATGCATGATGTCACAAACTATAACATCGACTAGATACAATGCATGCATAACAAACATATAGACAAATTACATGCATGCATGACACACACATTATGCCCATTCAGTCCAAGTGTTGAACCATGCTCTAATACCAGTATGTGATATCATATATTACCCAAAGAGAGTGCAACCTACTTTGATACTGATATGTAACACACTCCCATAAACCTATCATAATAAGAGAAATTAAGCATGTTACTCAATCATGCAATCATTTTCACTAATGAAGAATGTAACAACCCGAGGTTCAAAGTTCATGTAATAAAGTTAATAAGGGAAAAATAAGACCAAGGTCATGGGACACTTATTCCAAGTTGAATGTTGGGAAAAACATCCTAGTGGGTGTTCACTTGGTTTATTATGGCTCAGGAAATTGGAAAAGGCTATGGAAAAGGCAAAGAGGCATTAATTGACATATTATTTATGAAAATAATGGAAAATAGGAGAAAAAGGAAGGTGAAAGGTCATAGGTTGCATGTGAGGAGGAAATTGAAGAAAATAGAGGCCTCAATGATAAAAGGCTTCGAAGGATTAGTTCATAACCTTTTGTTAATTCAATTTTGGAGTTCTCTCTCTATTCTCTCTCTCATACACTTGCACACTTAGAGCATTCTTGGAGCACTCTAGCATTGGAGAAAGGAAGGGAAAGGAAGGACAAGAAATAAAATGGAAGCAAGGATCAAGAAAGGAAGGACAAGAAAGAAAAGGGAAGCAAGGATCAAGAAAGGAAGATTTTGATCAAGCGACTACAATAGGATTACTTTGCAAGTATCGAGTTGCATGTATAATTTCTTTGCTACATTTGGCATGCATGACACATGCATGAGTGTATTTTATTCTCTTGTTGTCATTGGAATGGGTTTTGCTAGGTGTGACAGTGGTTTAAGCTTCGCCTTTCCATTTCTTGATATCCATGGTGTGATGGGGTTCCTTCATTTGGTTGAGTTGGGTTGTTGAATGGTTTTTGAACCAGGTGAGGTGGTATTAGAAAAATTCCCAAGGGCCTAGAAATCCCTTAACCAGTAATGGTGGGATATGCGGTAAAGCCTGAGGGTGGAGACGGGAAAATTCCTCAAGGTATTGCTGAAGAAATCTAGAGGCATCAAAGCTTGTTTAGGGCCTAGTGATCCCTTGATTGATCTTGGGGGGATTGTGCTAAAGCCTACTAGTGTATGTTTCTTTTGTGTGGGCCTAGGAATCCCTTTACTGGTAATGGCGAGATTGCGGTAAAGCTTGGTCGTATAGGCGAGGGTTTCAGGCCTAGAAATTCCTTGACCAATAATGGTGGGATATGCGGTAAATCCTGAGGAAGACTTGGTTGTTTTATTGTGAGTCCCACATTCATGCTTGGAATATGGCACAAGGGTCATTCGCTAAAACAAAGATTTGGTTTAGCCCAATCTATGGTCGGGTGATATGTGGAAGTACGTGACTTGGTTTAATTTTGCATACGCTAATAAGAGATCTTTTCCTCTTGTATTTTCATAATTATTTATGTTTGTTATTATGTGGCTTTGATGGTTGTTTTATTACTGTTATTATTCCGGTTATATGCTAGTTATAAGCATGGATTTATGACAGACCTTAGTTATGGCTCTCATCATGTTTTGATTAGTGAATGAATGGTTAATGAATGCATGACCTAATAGATGTTATTGCAGCTATTGTGAGAGGGCATCAGAACTTCTTGATGATTTTCAGGTAAGTATGAGACCCTTATGTTCAGATATGCATTTATAACCTATGGCTTACATGTTCACAATGTGTTTGACGAAATGTCTGTCATGGTCAGGCCTTGTTAGGTCAAGTTCTTGTCTAAGTTTTTCATTAATGGATTTTTCCTTGTGTCATTCATTATTTTGGAAGGTTTTATCAAGTTCTAGGCAAAGGTTTGGATCCTATCCCTGAAAAAGTGGCTCAGATCTTAAGGTCACAGGAACAGAACTGAGTAAATTAGACTAAAATCGCTGGGAGGCAGGGTTATCCATGGGATTGCAGGCTTACAATCACTATCTTCTCTTGTTATACATGCGACTAATATCCTAGGTCAGTGAAAAAGCAAATTAACTCAGGGTTATGGCACTTGGAGTGATTGTTTAGCTCTTGGGAATCTTGTAGCTCCTAAGGAAGGTCAGTAAAGTTTTGGTAGGACAATTCCACTTCCTTAACTATACATAGGAGGTTGAGTCATATCATAGTAACTCTTTGGCACATATTTAACTCGGTGGAACGATGAAATTGGGTAAATGTGTGTTCTTGTTATGGACATTTTCTTTGAAATCATATATGCAACACCTAAATGAATATGATAGGGTTATGAAAATTATGTGCTTAGTTAGTGAGCCTTGTTTTGAATTTGTATATTTGTATATATGGGATTGATTTGCCAAGATATTCAGTAGTGAAAAGGGACTGCATGACAAATTGGCAGACATATTTTCTCTTGTTATGGTAGGTTTATGAGAGTTGTCTTCTTGTTATGGACATTTGTTATGAAATCATCTATGTATTGATGAGGTTGATGTTAAGCATAGGTATCATTTATATTGAGCATGTTAAAATTTTTCATATTTCTTAATGGAGTAATGTATAGATATACACATAAGACCTAAATGGCAATGTCTCGTCCTTGGAAAATTTTAATCATTTGTTAGGATAGAAGAAACCTAAAGATGTAATGAATTTGAAAGATCAATTAATATCTTAATTAAAGTAATTGGTTAATGTGATATAATATTTAAGATGAAGTTTGTAGGGCCTTGGGACCCTGTCATCCTGGTTATGGCGGGGAAGGATGCATCTATATTTAAATTGAGGCTCAGACCATTGGATTTCAACCATCCTTCCCAAGGACAAGCCATATGTTTGAGCCACTACTTCAACCCTTACACATGATCAAGTTATATCTACGGATTTGAAAACCTTTTCCTATGTCTTGAAGAAGACAATAAAACATCGACAAAGTGTATTCCATTAGGGAAATCACTTGGAGAAAAATGGAAAAAGTTTGGAAGAGTTTTGTAGGAATTTAATCCATATCACATAGAGTTTATTTTCATGTGATACGATTTATATGACATGAGAATAAACTTCATGCAACACAGATTGAGTTGTGACAAGGTTGGAGGGCATGTGGTGAAGTGTGGTTGGTTGTCACAATGGAGAAAAGTTTAAGGGTGCAATACACTACATTCACAAAATTTTGTAGGTATGATATGAGGTGTTTTAAGAAGGATGTAACGTTGCTCGAAGAAGTGTTGCGTGCTAAATACTTATCACATGGGAAATACTTTTTGGAGTGTGATGTATTTCATCCACAAAAATTTTGGATCTAATACATCACATTGGAAAAAAAATTGGGGGTCACATGGAACAAAATTTTGTGTTGATGCAATACATATCACATTTGGTGGAAGTTTTGAGGATCGCTACACTCATATCTCACACTAAACAAAAGTTGGAAGGATACAATATGGTGGAATATCACTTACGATGTAAAATTGAAATATTAGGACATGGGAGGAGGCCTTGTTGCACAAAGAATGTATCATAGGATCAAAAATATATTGGGAATAAAATATTCAAGCATGAAATGAAAATTATTGGAAGCGTGTCATGGCGCATGGAGAAAACATTATGGGTTGTGACAAGAAAGTTTAAGAAGCGCGATAAGCCAAAAAGGAGACCCTTGATCCTTAGAACATGCGAAATGAGAGTTGACCATATGTTTCCATGCCAACTGGAACATGTGATGCCACATAGGTTTGATAACCTTGAAAGAAAGAAAATGCTTGGGGAAATTCAAATGACCATAAAATTTGTGCTCATAGCTTATAATTGAGCGAGAGTATAATTGTTGGAGAGCTATTGATGAGAAGAATACAACTAGGAGCTCAAAAGTACCCTTAAAATAGTATCTAATAGGAAAAAATTGAAATACCCACCTCCTTAATCACACTTAGGGGGTTGGGTATGTGACAACTGTTAGCGTTTGAAATTTCACCTCAGGCTGAGAAAGGCAAATCTCAAAGCTACATCAAACCATTTCACCTCGTAGCTAGCCCTACGGGGTATGAGAAGGCTCTCTCCGGTCAATCTCGTTAAATTTTCAATGGGAAGAGATGACCAATCAAGGTAACACAGATATTAGGCTAGTAAACTGATTTGAAAGTTGATTTGGGGGTTTTTTGGGGTTTTTCTGGGCTGCCTGGGCAAAATCACAGTTTGAACAGAGAAATATAATGAACAACACAGGTTATCGACTGAGGCAAGGTAGGCAAGAAATTTAGCATCAAATTTAGATTTAAATGGGATGGCAAGACTGGTGAGGAGCTAACAAGGGCAAACAATAACTCTGAATCCTTGTCAAACAGAAGAAAACATTGAACATGAACAAACTTATAGGCAGAGCATGGCAGGCATGAATTCTTACCTAAACACTTCATTTGTTCAGTTAGAAATGATCATGTAGTGAAATGAAACATAACAAATTACATATGAAACAAGAGAAAAACATATGCTAAATTATCATACCACAGGTATCTCAGAAGTCAGAGCTGTGAAATTTTCATTAAAAATCCCTGTGTCAAGACTGTACAATGAAGCTCAGTTCTCCTCCAGCACTCAGCCCTCAGAAAAATCCCCCCCCCCCCCACTTTTTACAATATATTAAATATAACTCAGAGAAACAAATCCATGAAAGATATGGGGCCGTTTCACTTAAAATCTTAAAAATAGAAAAAAAAAAAAAAAGTCTACTCTAAAGGAACAGCGTTACAATTTGTTCGTTGATAACAAATGAATGGGCAGAACCTATAGCTGAATTTTCTGAACTGCAACTGAAGACCCAAAATAGACCAACCAATTCGGTTTCTATGTTGGGATAGTTATCTGTATTTCAATTTGGCTTTTGACTTTACGCTACATTTGAATGAGAACTAAAACAAAAGTAGCGTAATATATTCTCCAAAAACTTTTCCCTACAGGTCAATAAAAATAATGAGCTGTTCAACTATAATTGCCAGAATAAAGAGAATCACCATTTTTTCTAAAACAGAGCATCGTTTCCCTTGAATTCCTCTGATGGCCGACACATGGAGTAACTGCCGGAGCGCAGATCTCCACAGAATCAGGAACCAAATCGCATTCTTTGGCTATGATAGATAATCTTGACTTAAGTTCGGTTTGCCACGTTACATTTGCCATTTCTTTTATGGTTCGCAGCACTTCATCTTCAGTAAGGCCGGCCCCTTTTAATGCCGTGCTTTTCAATTGCAACAATACCTCTGAATAGCTTGGAGACAATAGCCGAAGATCACTCAATATATCCCTGATTTTCACCTCCAAGGCATCCGAAGATTCCATTCTTAACTCTTTTTTACGACCATGGCGAGTAAACATTATATCATTCATAATCTTAATGGTTCTGATAGTGCATCCAAAGCCATGGCTATATGCAAATCATTTGACATTGACGATGCAAAAGCATTTTGTATCCTGTTAATGCAGTCTTGGATATCTTTTGGGATAGGTTGAGCAATGCTTTGCCTGACATGCCCAGACAAGCATCCTTCACAGTCCTTCAAAGTCTGCAAGACTGGTAGATATAAAAAAGGCGTTCCGATGCATTCTCTAACTGAGATTTTGAGTAGTTAAGTTGAGAACAGTAGTGTGTGCCACTTAAAAATAGTCGCAAAGCCAACGGATGATAGGATTCTAGGACCTTACGGATTGTGAAGAAGTTGCCCAAAGATTTAGATATTTTCTCAGCGTCAACTGTTACAAAGCCATTATGAATCCAGTAATGTATATCGCTATCATTACAAGCAGCACAGCTCTGAGCTATCTCTTTCATGATGTGGAAATATAAGATCCACCCCTCCACCATGAATATCAAAACAGTAACCCAAATGTGCAGAACTCATTGCACTGCACTCAATATGCCAGCCCGGTCGACCAGGACCCCAGGGGCTATCCCAAAAGGGCTCACTGGGCTTTTCACTCTCGGTCTTTAACCTCCTCGCATCCACTCACTTTCCATAGAGCAAAGTCCGCAGGATTTTTCTTCCGTGAATCCACTGCAATTCACTCCCCTGCACGATTATCATCCAATTTGCGTCCAGACAAACAACCATACTCTGGATATTTGTCAACCGAGAAGTACACATCACCATTCTCAACCACATATAATCACTACTGAATGATGACTGACAGCCTCCATAATCTCCTGCTCCATCATAATTATTGGAAGATTTTTTTCTGCTTTCTTCAACATCTGGTGGTCTCAAAACATGAACTACAAAATTAGTGGCCAAAGGAGCGCATTGAAAACCCTTAGAAGCACCACTGGTTTGTGTATCTAGCTTTTGACTGTCCCCTTCAGAAACCTGATAATTTCTTCTTCTAATCGCATCAATTGACTCGTTTTCTCCAACATTCAGCTTGGCATTCTCCTTTTGAGATATTACACTAGTCGAACCAGAACCTCTTTCATTATCAAGGCCCAAAAGATGTGAGGATATAAAAGCCTTGTCATTATTACTCTGTGGGACAATTACTTTGGTGACAGCCAAAACCTGTTCAGTAGAGGTTAGGGAATGATCTTGTTCATCTCCAGTTGAACACCTATCCATAGAAAGACGTATGGAAGATCCTGTATCATGGTCGATACTCATGTCACTCTGTTCTATATTGAGTCCTGCTTTCGATGTATTATCCGCATTCAATTTTCCATCAGTAGAGGCATCATCTCCAAGCTTGTGCTTCTCTAGTATTTCAAGAGCATTAGATCGCCTGGCCCTTTTATCCTTCTCTTCTTGCAGTCGACATAATTTTCTTTGTTGATTCTTGCTCAAGCACTGAGAACTTTTCTTCCTGTCTTTCTCAACCTTATTTTTGTCCTTTTTTCTAGACTTGTGATTGCCAGACAAGACAAGTGCATTGCCCGTCCAACATAGAGCCGTGGCTGTTGCCACCATGTCAGAATAGTAAAAATGTGCCAAAGTTGCAGACATTAGGATGCACTGACAATGATGTGGAATATAATGAACCAGAGATTTAACGAAGATCTCATCTAAAACCAATGTAGCAAGTGACTTCTCAAGAGATGAAGATTGAAGAATATTTGTAGAAATACATGTCCCAATACAAGCTGGTGTCGCAACTACAATGTCTGGAGGCCCAACCATAGCAGCCTTAAAATCTCGGATCACATTCCTTTGATAAATGAACAGCAGGGCATTCCCAGCGATAATGCAATCATTTAATTCAATAGCTGTGACAATGAAGTTTGTTCGGGATTTCCAGTGAGACTTTTCCAAATAGCTTTTTGCCTCTGATCGCTGATGATGTTTTGAATTGTGCTTGTGCAGGGATAGGAGCTTGAAGTTGCTGCCAATTGAAGAGCTGAAGAACAAATTACATAATCTAAAGCAACACATTTAATGATTTCTTCTTCAAAACAGGGTTTTGAAGAAGAATCAATCTCTGACATGAGACGGAGTCTAACAACAACAAAATCCTGTTCTATATTGGTCCTTTCATGATCACCTTATGGTTTGTCACATTATGTCCTTCAATTCATAATAATTTCATGCTTTCTCACATTAAGTTGTACAAACTATACTTCTGGCAATGATCAATTGGAAATTCCTGAAAGAATGATGTTGGAATTATGTGAAAATACAAAAAACAATTTCACAAGAAGTAGTTTTCTTTACAATAAATAGTACAATGCTAATATGATGCTTATATGACCCTATATATTTATAAGTGAGAGGCTATTTAGACACAAGGGATTCTATCTTGTATCTACCAAGATTCACTTCGCCCCTACATTCATGATTAGACCATATTAAATTTATATAATGCTAACTACGTGATGGGCCTTATTTAATATTAACTTACATAGTGGGTTGTTGACTAATATATTGCCTATTTACTTTAAGGCTTACAAAATGTTGCAAATCCTATATCCTCGTGTTAAACAAAAAACTAAAGTAGGTGGGGTCCCCTAGGAAATTTTTATTGATTATTTCATATGGCACTTACATTCAACATGAAGATAATGGATGTTGATTTCATTGATACATCACATATTTAGGTTGGTGAATGTGTCTTTTGTTCATAATGCAATTATTTTCATATATACAATTGTAGAGAATATCAATATCTAAAAGGAGAAATAAGTAGTGTCGTGACATATTTTTGCGAAATTCATGAGTAAGTTCTGATGTTTTGAAGGTCTATGATAGATCTTCTACAATATATATTTATTTATTGTGTTTTTTCATTTGGTCAAATACCATATTGCTTTAAATGTTACAAAATATGAGGCATAAAGCTTGACCTAAGTTATAATACCAAAGGTTTCATAAAATAAGATGTTATTGCATCATACGGAAACTATAATTTTAAACACATAGCACATAAATATAGTTGGTCCTTGTTTCATAAATAAATGTTGTTTGAGTATTGAACATGTTATACACATTTGGTTTGAGATATGGTATGTGATAACATTGATGTTATATGGTTTACAACTATGGCATAAAGAGTTATGCCATACATGCGACACGAGGAAAAGTTGACGACTTAATGTTATATTGATTACATATAAATGTATTGTGGGATACTTGAGGTGATATTGGTCTTGCATTCATGATATGGGTTTATTATCATAATAAAGGCGGTAAATTTTAGTGAATTTGGTGGTTGTTTTTGTTGAGTTGGCATGGATGTTGCCTTCATGCATTGATGCCAAAGGGATGGTATATTAAGATTGCCAAATTTGCAGTTGGCTCTTCTTGGAATTAGCTATTTGATATTTCGATGCATGTTCAATCACTTTCTTAGCTACCTAGAAATCTTTGTCACTAAAAACATTCTACTGTATGGAGAATTTGGAACTAAACTAGAATGGGTCATTTTTCGATGATCTGCACATGTTTATAAGATTGATATTTGGATTTCTCATTGGTTAAAGGTTAGTACTTTTATAGTATCACACTCTAGCTCCTATTCTTTTGTTATTACATGTTAACATGGCCTAGACATAGTGTGAATGATCTAGTTACTTGTTTTCCCACTTCATTCTTCACTCATAAATTTGATTATGTGTTGATATTGGTTGCACATTATTTTTTGTGTTGTTGGAAAGAAAACTACTATGTGCAAAACGACTTTATTCAAGGTTTTCTTTCATGAACTCATACTTACACTTTCCATATTCCTATCCTTTCCATATTACAGTTATTTCCTTCACTCAGTTTACTCTGCTCAATGAAAGACATAGCGTGTTGGATTCAAAAAGTAATATATATTTAATAGCAAAAAGAGTGAAAGGAGTTTTTGAGATTAAATAATCTTTCCTCAAGATATGGATATGAAGGTTATAATTTAGATTATGTAGAACGTTTTGAGGAGTTTGGATGCTAAAAGGTAATTTGAAAGAGATTTTATAGAGTTTAAAATCAAGCCCGATTATGAATATTGTTTTCAACTTGGAAGATTATGTTAGTCAAAGGGAAATTATACATGAAACCCTAAGTCTATATAACAAAAAGAGAAGGGTACAAGTTCTTAACCTGAACTTAGGGTAGGTAAAACCTTTAAGTTCCAACCTCTAATTTCATATAAGCATAGTGGTTGTGTATTTATAAAGCCTAGTTTAAACCTAGTTCGTACTCTAGTCTGCATAATATGGTGATATCCATGCTCCTTCCTTGCAGTTAGCCATATGATAAAAAAATATAAAATGAGATAGTGATATAAGGTTGATGAAAATGATAATAAGATGTCAAGGTAAAATATTTTTCTTTGCCCTTGTTATAATAAGAAAAGGATGAGATTTTTAAAGTTTTGTTATGTTATTTGAAAGAGAACCTCATTTAACCTTGATTATCATATACTTGGATATTCTTCATTCTACATGTTGTATTATCTATAACATGGAAGTTTTGATAGTCAAAGTGCAGAATATCTGTAGTACTCCTAAAAGGTTGCGAAATGAAGGATGAGTGTTTGAAGCCCTGACTTAAAATCATATACCATCCCATACTCTCACTTTGCACATACAACCCCATACAAAAAAATATATAAAGTCTTTAGTTGTTTAAATTTATGCCCAATAATGACACATATTACATTGAAAATAACGTGTGACCTCCTTCATGCTTTCACTTTTCATTTTCTTGAAACTAATCTATCCCCTTACACTGACTATTACTAACTGTTGTTAACATTGTTGGTTGAAGGATGTACATGAGATTGATATGACTTGTTTCTTAGATGGAAAATGAGATGGACACAAAATTCTAACATGTTGTTTGATGTTTGTTGATAAATGGGGATATAAGGATATTTTAAAGATTGATGTGAGCTATTCTATTTTCTTTGAAAATAATTCACTTGTCATATCCATTTAATGCATGATATTTTATATTATTATTTGGCCATGTTTAATATATTTAACAACATTTTAGTAACATGTTTACTGTAATTAGTATCATACTTCAACAAATTGATTTATTTTATGGATGTACAGATGGGATTTTTTAGTAGAGGTAACAAGGGAATTAGAAGAGGAAAAGTAAGAAGTGAAAATGTAGAGGGAAGAAAAAAGAGAATAAGATTTTCCATTCGCTTTGATGCCAACTATAAAAAATTCAACCAAGTTATATAAACTAGTCGCATGGATCTTGGAAGCCAATCTATCTTACCTCCTCCCTTTGCCTAACCAAATGGCTAACTGCAACCACATCCTAGTATCATGGAGATTCTTGAGCCTCCTTCTAGCAACCCTTGTAAGATGGGTTGGGATAATATCCCTATACAACCTCCTTCTGGTATTTCAAATTGGCAAAATAGTCTTAGAAATGCCACTGTAATAACAACTCCTAATCATTTCATCCCTTTTGCTACTTCATTTTCCTGTTCTATGCGTAAATTGTTTGCCAAGAAGATAAAGGGAAAAATCTTTCAGAAATACAAAGTTTTGACTCATCTGAGTCAACCTTTGCACAATCAAAGGTGCATTAAGTCAAAGTTGAGGATGAAGGAGAAAATGAGGTTTCTTTTAAAGATTTGCATCTTGAAATATTCAAACCTCATATTTTATGACTTCTTATGTTATAGACACGTGAGACATAATTTTGGCTATAATGACACATGACATTTTTTTTTAAATGACAATGTGTGTGTGTGTCACTAAATGCATCATAAATATAATAAAATAATTATCACACTTGTGCCTCAAGGTAACACACACACACAATTATATTTATGGATTTACAAGGTCGAAATGCATAAATTGTGTCCAAAGGGAGTTTAGTGGGACCCCACCTACTTTTAGTTAATGTTAAATAATACATCCATGATATTTTTTCCTTATTATATTTACTCATCTCTCAAAACATTAAATAAAATAATAATTAAAAGGTAGTTCAACAACCCAATCATTTCCTTCAAATATAAAAAGGAGAGAAGTCATGAATGGAGGTGTTGTAGTGGCTACAACCACCCTCCAAAATTTTTCCTTCGCTTCATTTTTGAGCCTCCCTTCTTGAATCTTAGCAGCTTGTCTTGCACTACTCAGTTACTTGTGTTTTCATTTGGATTTATCTGTTACTATGTAGCTTGTGTTTGCTTACGTGCTTTGCTGTCTAACCACAAGCTGACCCCCCGTGACTTGGTTGATCTGGTTCTTGCATTGCCTTGGCAAACTGCACAGTCCTAGAGGGTAGCCAACCTTGCTCTCAGGAATTGCATAGAGTAGCCCAACAGTGAGCCTTGCTCTCAAGAATTGCGCAGATCAGCCCAACAGTGAGCTTCGGCTCTAGAAATGCGCAGACCCAGCTAACAACTTGTCTTTAGCTAGGGAATTGTGTAGAACATGAGAGGCAGTTAGAGCCACTCAACCCAAGAATTACACAAAACCATTCCCCTAGTTGTTGCCTGAAGCATGTGTTGGCAGGTTGCCCGGTTCCCTCCAGAGTTGTGCAATTTCTCCATGCATGCATGTGTTGGGTGTGGTTTTTTACCTATTTTCTGCACATTCTTTCCCTTGTTTTGACCTTTCTTTCCTCTAGGCCTGTGCCCTTATATGACTAAAATCCTTGTTTTCTTACCTTTTAAATCCATTTTACTGTCATGTTACTTTGCTCTATTTTACCGAATAATACAAGGCTTTATTCCTTTTTGTGGCTAAGTGGGAGAGCATTGAAGAAGTATTTTGGGAAGTTCTTCTTTTCAGGTGTTTTCTCACGAGAACAAAGCTATGAAGCAGATAGGCAGCAGGGATTAACAACAGGAAAGGGTAGAACGGTTCGCTGTTACACCTTGAATGCCATTACAGGATCAGGATGCTGCTACACACTAGGTGCTGTTACAGGCTGCTGCTGTTACATGTTGTTGTTACACCTCAAGTGGATCTGTCGTCAGTTACACTGCGTCATCCCGAACCACCATTTGCTCAATGCTGTTGCATCGAAGCTAGAGAATGTGGGTACTATTCCACATAACAATTGTCGGCAATAGGGATTTTTTATTTTTGAAGCAATAAGACTCAAGCAGTTGCAACTGATGTATATTTATTTAGCAATAGGTTGTAACTTCTTTATTTTTGATCAACATGAGAATCGAGAGATTCTCATGACTGATCTGTTTTCTAATTTCAGGTTGTAATAATTATAAAAGACTCAACATTTTCATGTACAAGAGACGACATATAGAGGAGTACTGTTACTCTGCTTCTATAATTTTGAATTTATTTTAATATTAATTAGCACAGTGATGTTGTTACTGCTTTCCAACTGATCCGTTAATCACTTTCGTGTTCTTCCTGTGCTCTGTTGAGGAGGAAGGGGCCTCCTCTTTGGTAGGGATTGCAGCGATATAGATAGTGTACATTCTAGTTTATTTCATTAATTTATGGTTTCTCGTTGTTGCGGTACAAATCATGGATTGCATTCGCTGTTGTTTTTATTTATCTTATGTTGTTACACTGAGTCAATCAATAGAATGGTAGTAACCAGCTGGAGTAGATGTTAGTTCTTGTGTGGCGCGCCTTTACTTTGATAGTTGTGAGTTGTGATTTAATTCTATAGAGTGTTTTTTATATCTACATGCATGGTTTGATTCAGCAATTTAGATCAACGACATCTTTTACAGTTTTCTGCATTTTCTTATTCTTGGCTGGAGTGTATTGGAACAGACAGTATGAACTCCATTGAAATAACAAGACCTACCCTGGGTTGAAAATTAATGTTGCAGTCTAAGTCAATTAAGGATGATTAAAACAACACTACATTTTGGCGTTGTTGCCGGGGATGGCAAATTGATGATACAGTCAGCCAAGTTTTTTGTTTGATATAGAGTGTTCCTAGTCCATAGTTGTTGGGTGGTAAGACGAGAGGTAAGAACCTACACATCTCTCTAACATACTTGGGCGGGATCACCATTGTGATTACTATGACACTTAGGACATTTTGATGTTTTGTTAGTGTGTCTTCAGCCAGTCGCTGGGTGGTAAGACGAGAGGTAAGAACCTGCACATCGATCTAACATACTTGGGTGGGCTCACCACTGTCGAAGACTGAGACACTTAGAGTGTGATTTGATACACATAGGGTCCATGTGTGCACTTGTAGGACTTACAGAGACACCAGAATCACCCCCACTCTAATAAGTCACAGGAACGACGGGTCGTAAAGAGGAAACGAAGGGTGAAGATTTCGGAAGGAAGACATTTATCTAGTAATTAATCTCCAAGGCAGAAAAAGAATAGTCCATCTCTCAAAGGAATGCAAGGAAAATAGGGCCGAAAAAGGCTATTACTCCCATAGCAAAAGCAGAAACCTCCAATCCCTCCATCTCGGGACCGTATCATTCTAAGGCTAGCACTCATACCCCCAAGATCAAGGATTTGATTTCTGAGAAAGAAGGGGAAGCTAGTAGCTAGAGTTTAAGGACCGAGGGGAAAGGGGAAATCAAGAGGGAACATCGGACATCTGAGAGAAAGAGCACTTGTTGATTTATCAATA
This sequence comes from Pinus taeda, assembly GCA_000404065.3. NCBI lineage: Eukaryota > Viridiplantae > Streptophyta > Pinopsida > Pinales > Pinaceae > Pinus > Pinus taeda. Next base: position 24,460 of record APFE030770069.1, on the reverse strand, counting down.
TCTAGATACATGTAGTGAGGTGAAACAACCAGCCCCAGGGTATCTGAGGCACTAATCACATCTGCAAGGCCATTACAAACACAACTTAAAGAACGTCTGCTACATAAAGGGATAGAAGAATTAATCATGGATACAACAATGATAACAATGCTAAAACAAACACCACTACCACCACCTTTGAGTTCCCAATTGGGAATATCAGAGGTGACACTCCTATGAAAAATATTCCTCTATCATCCTTACCATCCTTTCAGGGGATGACTGTGGAAGATCCAGACACATTTCTATTTGAGTTTGATGTCTTGTGTAGAATTTATGATTATACAACAGATGCTCAGAAGTTAAAGCTATTTCCTGCTACCTTAAAAGGGGTAGCTTTGAGATGGTTCATGGGATTAGGCCCCGCTTCCATTTCAATGTGGAATGCTATGAAGGAGACGTTCTTGTCAAAATATCGAGACTATTGTAGGACCATGGACTTAAGGGAAGAGATATTTAGAATGACACAGAAGGAGGATGAAAGCCTGGAATATTATGTGGAATGGTTCCACTACAATCTGCAAAGGTCTAAGCACATGGATTTAGACCCATAAATATTGAAGACTATATTCATAAGAGGAATGAGGGATGACTGCCTTGACACCCTGAACCTATTAGGAAAGGGGGATATATCACAGGAGACATTCGCTAAAATTATCAAGCTCTGCCTAAGATGCTCTCGAGGATCGTCCAAAGGAAGGAGTGCAATTCAGGATGCCTCTGTTCGCATACAAAAATCTGCATGCGGAGGAGTAACCAGAGCGAAGATCGGGAATTTGTTCAAAAATTTTAAGACCGATATCCTCAGTACTCTCTCATCCCAGATAACAATAGCACAAGTAAAAAAAAACAAGCAAAAGCTCACACACCCCTGGCCGTGTTCTGTCCGACTTGTCGGAAGAAATATCCTTACAGGAAATGCGAATTGAACAACATCAGCCGGTGTAATATCTGTGAGCTGGAGCATTCGAAAGAGAAGTGTCCGGAGCTTCCTAGACTAAAGGCAGTACTCAAAGAATCAAGCAAAGAGGTGCAGTCCTCTTACTTCATCATGCCAAGGAGTCCATGGCAACCACGACCTCCAGGTATGTCTCAAGACTTTCCTCTTTCAATACATGGAACAATGCATATAATAACCAACAATATCCATGGAAATATTTTGTCCCTCCTTCAATACATTTCCCTTCACCCTGGAACCAATGGTCTCCATCTCCTCCTATTCAATATCCTCAATCCCAACCATACCCATGGAACCAGAACTGGAGAGGAAATGCCCAGAATTCAGCTCTGCCTGCACCACCCATGCAACAACATCTGCAGTTACCTCCTTTCCAAGCTCCTGCTCCTCCACGACTTGTGCGACCCCAACTACCTGTGCAACCTAACCCAAACCCAAACAATAAAGCAACTCAGGGCATAGAGGCTCCTATGACCTTCTAGACCTACCTTATTACCGCCATGGAACTTAATGAAATACAATTGCGATCGGGAGTGGTAATTAACCCTAGACACTCCCCTATCATTATGGAGGAGGACTGTGAACCTTCCAGAGGAGAAGTTGGAGGCTCTGAGGTAGCTACTGCGCATACAACAACTGATATAGAGGAAGTTGTTACATCTGTGATAGTCGACCTGTGAAGAACTGTTACGTCTGTAACAACTAATGTTGAAAATAACAATAAGAAATGTTAAAAATAGAATCCAGAATATTCCAATTTTAATTTGTCCTTGAATTAAAATTAAAATTTAGTCTCACCAATTGCTTGAAAAATAATTAATTAATTCATCTTGAGTTAATTAGCTGGAGAAATTCAAGTTAGAAGTCTTTATGAAGTCATGCAACAATTATCCCTTATATTAAGGAGATTATCCCTTAATTAAGGAGATAAGATTGAATTATATTTGAGTTGTAATTAGTTAGCTCAGTTTACTGAGTTAAGTCCAGTTAAATTAGTTCCAAACTGTTTGAGGAAC
>APFE030770069.1:0-20774 GCA_000404065.3 Pinus taeda | reverse complement strand
CTTTAATTGTCATGAGATGGGTCATTATGCGACTAATTGCCCATCGAAGAAGTCCAAGAAGGGATCCTCGGAAGGATCTGAAGGTGAGGCATTAGCCTCTCAGTTTGAGATGGACTTCACCCTCATCGCATGCATGGTGTCATCGATGATGGGTTGTGGTTGGTTTCTTGACAGTGGAGCCTCATTCCACATGATCGGCGATAAAATTTTATTCAGTACCTTGGAGGAGAAAGACCTCAAGATGCGTATAGAGATGGGTGACGATGAAAGGTATAGTGTTTTAGGAGTGAGCACGATTGCTTTTTAGAGGGAGCATGGAGCTCTTATCACCTTGATAGATGTGAAGTATGTGCCTGGACTGAAGAAGAATTTGGTATCGATCACAATCTTGGAGGACAAAGGCTACGATGTTGTCTTCAGTAAGGAAAGGTTTTCCTTAGACACATCACCACGAGACAGGGGAAACAAATTAGTTCATGATTCAAGAACCTGTATGCTCTTGAGGTTCAAGATGCATGCAAAGCCTTGAGGAGCAAGACAAATGTTAGAGACTTGGTGGTTGAGAGGGAGAGTAAATTACCTCTCAACATGCAGCCCCAGAAGAAGTCTCAAACAATTGTGGAGGAGCCACAATTGGAGATGTTGAGAGCAGACCGAGTGGAGGCATCCACTCATGCAGAGACCTCCAGTAGGGGGAAATTTCAAGCCAAGTGGGCAGAGGGATCACATGCAGCCATACCTCCAGGTGTGAGGTGGGGCGATGTGAAGTGATAATCCCAAGAAGGTTGAAATTGGGCAGGGTCCATTGAGAGGTTTTATCTCATGGATTGTACCTTGCTAGGGGAGCCCAAAGTACATAGTAGCGGGAGGAATCAGTGGGATTGATGCAGTAAGAGATCAAAGTGACATAGGCTAGAGTAGTCAGATACTGAAGAGCACAGAAAAGGATTGACAACAGTGCAGAAAGGCTGAGTCAGTAGAAGCGCATAGTTTTCAGTTAACAGAGGCAATAGAAGTCAGAGACTTTGATGAGAGATGCATCATACTGATTCAGGTTGGATGTTTTTTTGTTTCTGGAGTTTCTAGAGCAACAACACTAGAGAGAAGTGTTGCATGCAGAACATTCCAAAGGTTCAGGATCGGGACCGAGTTGAATTCCTTTCTTGTTGAGAGGGAGTGTTGAAAATAGCAACAAGAAATGTTAAAAATAGAATCCAGAATATTCCACTTTTAATTTTTCCTTGAATTAAAATTTAGTCTCACTAGCTACTTGAAAAATAATTAATTAATTCATGTCGAGTTAATTAGTTGGAGAAATTCATGTTAGAAGTCTTTGTGAAGTCATGCAACAATTATCCCTTAAATTAAGGAGATTATCCCTTAATTAAGGAGATAATATTGAGTTGTATTTGAGTTGTAATTAGTTAGCTCAGTTTGCTGAGTTAAGTCCAGTTAAATTGGTTCCAAGCTGTTTGAGGAACTAATTGTGAGTTCAGTCAATTAATGCATGCATGCATCCAACTAGTGTACTCTAGATAACTGAAGATTCTCTCATCATTAACTCATGCATGTTTGTTCTAAGAAAGACCCAGTTAAGCTAAAGGTCAAGGATAGGTTACTATCAGTTGCATGAGTTTTCCTATAAAGGAAACTCATCCATGTAGAAGGAACAAGGTTCCTTGAGGATTGTGCAGTTCTTATAGGGTGTAGGATCAGTGTGAGTGATCAGTCTTCCACTTGGTAACAGGAGGATCACCCAGAGAAACTACGCAAGGAAATAGGAGCTTGGAGGGCAGAGGAGAAGGCTTGTGAGAAGCTTTGTTTGCCTGTGAGCATCCAGGAGGATTGTACTGAGAGATGGCTAGCTGTGAGAGCTAAGGCTTTTTGTAATTATGATGTATTTCCACCTTGTATGATAATACAAATAGCAGGGTTTTTAGTTGAGGCTTTCCCCAAAGTATTCTTATGTGTTTCATGTGCATTGATTCTTCTTCTGGTTATATGTGTTCAGCTTGATCTTGCTCAAAATTATCAAGCTTCCGCAAGTTTGATTGTAGAAGTAGATTAAAGTATTTTTCTTTAGTTATATTGCATTATCAGGTTAATCTACAGTCAGAATTTATACAACTAATTTGGGAAAGGTTGATACACCTGTAACAACAGATTCGACTGTTGTTACATAGGCCCGTACCCTCAGAGACTAGCCGAACCTAGGATGACTTCACAACCTGAATCTGATTTTCTTAAGGAGTTGCAAAATTTGTATGTGTGAATTCCTCTCCTGCAAGCCCTTAAAGAAGTACCCATCTATGCCAAGACAGTGAGAGATTTGTGCATGAAGAAGCTTGGGAGGAAGCCTAAAGACCCTACCACCATACATGTGATGGGAAAGTTATCTGAATTAATGTATGCTCAACCTCTCCTTACTAAGTACAATGACCCAGGAAATCCTACAGTCACTGTCTACATTAATGATCAGCCCATAACCAATACATTTATTGATATTGGGGCTGCCATTAATGTAATGAAGAAAGATCTCTTTGTCGCTCTCAAGCTATAGGGACTCAGACACACTCCTACTATGCTAGAATTGGTAGACAGGTTCCATGTTAAACTTGATGGGATGTTAGAAGATATAGTGATTACGATAGCATCCTAGAGATATTCAGATGATTTCCTTATGCTTTAGCCTAAATCCAATTTGGGGGGGCATCCTTTGATCCTAGGGAGACCTTCGCTGGCCACTGCAAACGCATTTATAGGCTGCAAGATGAGATCCATGGTGATCTTGGATGGCCAGGCAATGCAGAAACTTAATCTTTATCCCCCAAAACCAAATATGGATGTGTACAACCCTTGGTGGGATGAGTTTGAGCTTGAGTCATATCTTTCCGTGCCACTCCTCACTCTGGGGCAAGCCTAGTATTTCAAAGATGAGATAGAAGATTATATTATTAATGGTTTTATTAGTAATTCACTTTATATTGCTTCTGTTAAAAATGAAAATGAGGAGGAATATATAGATTTTGAACAAATGATAACTGCTCCGAATATTGCCAGCAGTCCAATTGAGATTGAATCTGGAAAGTTTTTGAATGTTAATCCTAATTTGACTATTGAACAGAACCAATGGTTGTTACATCTGTTACAAAAGTATAAAAAAGAATTTGCATGGGATTATATGGATATGAAAGGGACCCACCCTAACCTATGCATTCATTGTATTTATTTGAAGGATGGTTGCAAACTAGTCAGACAGCCACAGCGCCGCATGAACCCTGCACTAAAGGAAGTGGTGAAAGAATAACTACAAAAACTCCCGAGAGCTAATTTTATTTATCCAATATCTAATAGTCAGTGGGTGTCACCGCTTGTTATCGTTCCTAAAAATAATGGCAAGTGGAGAGTCTGTGTTGATTATAGAACTCGACAAAGCCATTCAAAAGGACCAATTTCCATTACCATTTATAGATTAGGTCCTTGATCCTCTCTCCAGAAAGAAATTATTTTCATTTTTGGATGGATTTAGTGGCTACAATGAGAAACAGATTACCCCAGAAGACCAAGATAAAACGAACTTTACTTGTCCTTGGGGAACCTATGCATACAAAGTACTACCTTTTGGACTCTGTAATGCGCCATCAACCTTTCAAAGGGCAATACTAGGAATTTTTTTTCTGACTTATTGAATGACAATTTGGAAATCTTCATGGACAATTTCACACCTTATGGAGATGCTTTTGAAACAACATTAGTCAATTTGGAAAAATTTCTAGAACAGTGTGTATAGACTAATGTTTCCTTGAGCACTGAGAAATGTCACATGATGATGACTGAAGGGATCGTGCTTGGACATTACATTTTTGCTGACAGAATCAAGGTAGACCCTGCAAAAATAGAGGTAATTTTAAAAATTCCAACCCCCAAAACATAGAAAGAGGTACATAGTTTCTTGGGGCATGCAGGGTATTACAAAAGATTTATAAAAAAAAATTCAAGAATTGCATCACCATTATTTTCCTTGCTCATGAAGGATGTTGATTTCTTGTGGACAGGGAAGTGTGAGCAGGCCTTCTTAAAACTAAAATGCTATGTATCAACAACTCCAGTCTTGCGAGGACCTAATTGGGAACTTGCATTTCACATAGCTACAGATGCATCAGATATTGTTGTAGGCAATGTTTTGGGCCAACTGGAGGAACAGAAACCTTATGCTATTTACTACATAAGTAAAAATCTAACTCCAGCTGAGCTCAACTACACAGTGACTGAGAAGGAGTTCTTAGCAGTCGTGCATGCCATCAATAAATTATGGCATTACATCACCGAGTATCAAGTATTTTTACACACTGACCATTCTTCCATTAGTTTTTTAATGAATAAGCCAATTAAAAATGGTAGGATTACACGTTGGTTATTGTTGTTACAAGAATTTGATATCACTATTGTAGATAAGCCTGGAAAAGATAATGAAGTAGTAGACTTTCTTTCTAGGCTAACTATTGATGACAGTTGCACTACTACTGAAGATTCTTTCCCTGATGAAATCTTTTTGCTATTTCTACTTACTCACCTTGGTATGCAGATATAGCAAATTATCTTGCTGCAGGGAAGTTTCCACAGTATTTGTCCTTCAAGGAGAAAATGAAAATCATACAACAAAGTGCTACATATACCTGGATAGATGGGAACCTCTACCACACTGGCCCTGATTTCCAGATTAGGTGCTATGTTAAAGAGGATGAGGTCTTCGATATCCTTAAAGCCTACCATGAGGAACCTTGCGGAGGACACTTTGCAGACAAACAAACATGATACAAAGTCCTTTCAACAGGGTACTACTGGCCGACAATATTTTAGGATGCCAAGAAGTTTGTGAATGGATGTGATAGTTGTCAAAGGATGGGCCAACCACTACAATCAGATGAGATGTCGTTACAGCTCTAGATCATCATAGAACCTTTTGAGAAGTGGGCTCTAGATTTTGTGGGACCAATCAATCCTTTATCTAGATAAAGATCCTACATCTTGGTCTATACTAACTATGCCACAAAATGGGTTGAGGCGAAGGCACTAACCAAAGCCATGGAGCAGGGTGTCCCAGACTTTCTGTTTGAAGATATCTTCATTAGGTTTGGCATACCCAGGGAGACAGTCACAGATGGAGGGCCTGTTGGTATCTAAATTTGATTGACCATTCCACTTCAAATTCATCTTTTAACCATCATTCTTGGCCATTTAACCTTTATTATTCAACAATAATCCTTAGAAACTAAGTCATATGTTGTCATTTTCACTATTTTAAGCTTGGGATTAATATTTGAAATTTTATATTTAAATGACATTTTTCAGAAAAATCACTGGAAGTCGTAACAACCTGTGATTGCTTTATTGATTGACATGTTGTAGCACAGGTGGGCAAATTCGAAGACTATGGGCATAAAGTACAATGTACAAGGATGGTGAAACAACTATTCATTTTCAGTTTTGGAGAAAACAAGTGTGCAATCAAAGCTGGTCAAACCCAGCCACTTCATCACTTTTTCCTTATTTTTGTACACAAGATATTTTCTAGTTTTAGAATTTTTGCATAAATGGAGGAACAGAGCTAAATTCGACCTCCTTGGGATGTAATTAATAGAATATTGTTAGTATTAGATGGAGAAACAATAGTTGCTTTTGTTAGAGGATTCACGATAAATAACCCATATGGGAAAACTATGTTTTAGAATGGTTTTTATGAACATATGAGAAGACAGCTTGTGTATCTTTGATTCCAGACTTAATACAAATTTCTTCAACAATTTTATGTCTCAAGACTTAGTAGCTACACTCTTCTGAATCATATTTTAGTGTGCTTGTGGAGTGCTGAAGGGCCCTCATCACTTTGTTGGTACACTTTATCTTTACTCTGTTTTTCCTACTAGCTGCAAATTCGAATTTAGCAGTTAATCATTTCATGTTCAAAGTTAAAGTTATGTTAGCAGAATTATCAGTTAAAGAGAACCTGAATTTATTGTGAAGAGAGAGCCTTGTAAGAGGATTCAACTAAATCTTGATCTTGCAATTGATATTTGAATACTGCTCACATTCAACTTCTAGATTTGTTTGTTAGCTTTAATTTTGAGGAATAGTTCTAGTTTTATTTTTGAAGTGATTTAAGAATGGAGTTTTAAAGTTCAATTTTCAGTTTGGTAAATGATTCTTGTAAGAGATCTAACTAATATTGGTTTATAACACTGCTTATGTTATTCACTGTGTCATTTAAATTGAAATTACTTTGGACTGCTATGATTGTACAAATTCTTTGAAGCAATATTCTTGTAAGGGAATGTAGGATTACAGTCAATCATCAACACTCTGCTTTCGTTATTTTGCAACTAGAATTCCATAGGATTTGTTTCTCTTAGATTGATGTTTGAATGATTTAAAAAGGATAATAAAGGATCTTTTGTAGAAAGCACTGTTAATTTAGTCCATTAGGTAGCCATTAGAATTTTAGAGCCTTCTAGATCTATATATTTAGGTAAGCACCTCTAAGTGTACTTTCCTGGGTTGATAAAAGAATTAAGAGCTTAAATTGCCTTGGTAAGTTGGGACCAAACATTTTGGCGCCGTTTTCGGGGAGGTGCAACTGGAAAGACTAAAAAATTAGAGAAAAAATCAACAAAACAACAAAAACATAGAATTAAATTTACATTTCAATCATGCTTATTTATGTCTAGGTTTAGGGATGAAAAAGGCAAACTTAAAAGAAACCCCCCAACAATTAATCCACCATTAGGAGTAGATTCATTAGAAATGATTGAATACACAACTCCAACAGGAAAGGTTACAGCAGCACAACTTGAGGAAAAAGTGAAATCAGACCAAAGACTCACCCTTATTGAAAGACAAATTCTAATAGCCGACGAATCAAAGAGAAGAAATCTACTTGAAACTTCTACAGTAGTGAAATCTTAAGGGAGGCACAAAAATCCAACAACCTAGTCCTGAAGAAATTTTTCTTCAAGAACTAAAACAAGAAGAAGAGGCAGAAACCTTATATAAATCACAAATTATGATGGTTGAAGAGAGAGGAGGATCTAGAGGACCTACACCTGAACAATTGAGAGAATATGAGAGAGAAATAGAAGAAAGGAGAAGAAGGTAGAATGAAGCAAAACAAAACAATGATACTCTATTTGGAGGAAATCAAAATCCACCAGAAACAAAGGAATCCACATTTAAATTTCCAATTCAAGATAGAGGAGAGCAAATGGATGAGGAAATTAAAATGAAAAACATACCACCATCTGTACTACCAAATTTCTATGGGATGGCATCTAAAGACCTAGACTCATTTTTATTCGAATTTGACATAGTATGTCGAACCTATGGATATACCGATGATGCTCATAGACTTCACCTTTTTCCTGCTACCTTAAAAGTAACAACACTTAGGTGGTTTATGGGATTAGGTGAACATTCAGTCATTAGTTGGGATAATATGAGAAAATTCTTTTTGAAAAAGTATCAACCTTATTATCAATCCAAAGATTCCAAAGATGACATCTTTGCAATGACTCAACAAGAAGACGAGATCTTAGAGGAATACTTAGAAACATTATCATACAATCTACAAAAGTCAAAACATAGGACTATGTCAATTGAGCTTATTCGAACAATCTTTCTTAAAGGCATCCGGGATGAGTATTTAGATGATCTTAATCTCATGGGTAAAGGGGACATTTCCAACTTACCTTTTGAGGAGATTTCCGAATTATGCCAAAAGTACTCTAGGAGTAGGACAAGAAGTAAAAGAGTCATGACATCAAAAATCACAAAATCAGCTACAGGAAACATAACTAGAGCTGAACTAGGCAACTTATTTGAGGATTTGAAAACAGACCTTATGAGTACTTTGGGAAACCAAATAGATACCTTGAAAACAAAGAAAAGACAAGATTAGCAAGAACTAGAAGTATCTATATACTGTCCCAAATGCAGGAATAAACATGCATTGAAAGAGTGTCCCTTAGACAACGTGCAAATTTGTGGGTTTTGTACAGACAACCATGACACTAAATACTATACAAAGATGAAAATTTTGCAAAATTACAATTTGGAAGCTAGTGTAGAAATGGAAAACATGTATTTCATGGGATATAGAAGACCATGGCAACCAAGACCCCCAGGTATGTATCAAAATCCAAATGCAGCAAATTATAACATGCCTGTTCAAAACTCTTGGAATGTTCCTATGCCATGGAAAAACTGGCCTAACCAACAACAACAAACATTTCCACAACAAGGATGGAGAGGATATTCATTTCCTCAACAACAAACCCAACCATATCAACAATTTGCTCAACAACAATCCCAGCCATATCAACCATATTCCCAACATTATCAGTCACAATATTCTCAGCCATACCCACAACAATACCCTCCACAACCAGTACCTTATGAACAACAAAATCCTCAACAAGCATTACCTGCTCCCCCACAAATAAATTCACCTCAGCTACAACTATAATCCAACCAACTACCTCGACCCACACAGTTACCAGCTCAGCCCATAGCTAACCCAAACAACCGAATAGACAGACCAACTTATAGCATATATGAGGGACCTTCATACCCAACTCTACTATTGCAAAACATCGAACTAAGGTCAGGTCAGATATTTCAAAAAGAACCTTCCCCTGCTCAAATGTAGTTACAACAAGAAAAACAAAATGAGGAAGAAGAAAATCAACAACGTAGCAAACAAACTGAACCAATATAAAACAATTTGGAACAAAATCAACAAATCAAAACACTCCAACCACCTCCATTTCCAGAATGATTACTTCAACCAAGATCACCCACACCATTACCACAATTTGATGTTCTTGATGAATTGAGGAATGTATATATCAAAATGCCATTACTCTAGGCAATCAAGGATATCTCGATATATACCAAAGAAATCAAAGAATTATGTCTCAAGAAACTTGTAAAGAAAATATTTGACCCAAAAACAATACATGTCATCAGTAACTTAGCAGGCTTGATGTCAAATATTATTTCAATGGAAAAATATGTTGACCCAGGCATACCAAGAGTCACGACCATTATCAACAAAATTTCAATTCCAAACACTTTGATAGATTTAGGAGCTGCAATAAACGTTATGACATTAGACACAATGAAAACTTTGCAGCTAACAAAATTGCAAACAACCCCAATTGTTTCGGAATTAGCTGATCGTTCTAAAGTCATTCCTGAGGGGGTGCTAGAGGATATAATTGTCTCACTAGATTCTTGGGAGTATCTAGTCAATTTCTTGGTACTCCAGCCCAAATCAAACTTAGGAGGACATCTGATTATACTAGGCGGACCCTGGTTGGCAACTATTGATGCATTTATTGGATGTAGATCTGATAATATGATCATTTCTAGAGGGATGGAATGAAAACAACTTACCTTGTACCCATCAGCAAAAGCCCCAGTTGTAACACATAACTTATGGCTTGATGACAAGTACAATGATCAGGAAGAAATATACTCCATGCTAAGCATAAACCAAATGTATGATATTGAGGAAAACAACAATGCAGATTTAGTGGAAATGTTTATTTCCCAGCCTGAGGTTTCAGAAGAATTGAGAAATGAACAATACATTACTGCAGATTACATGTTGGCACAAAGTTTTCAAGAAACATGTACGATGTAGCCATTGAAAGCAATATTTGATGAAATTTTTCCAATCAATTCCATTACAAATACACAAAGTAAGACTATAGAAATCAGTCTCGAAAAAACATTGAACATTGGGGCATTTCTAGAGACATCTCAAGAACAAAAACTTATTCATTTGTTGAACAAATACCAAAAAGCATTCGCTTGGGACTACACGATATGCAAGGAATTCACCCAGAAACCTGCACTCACCACATTTATACGGACACTAGCATTCAGCCACTAAGGCAGCCACAAATGAGAATGAACCCTATGCTTAAAGAAATTGTCAGAGATGAATTGCAAAAGTTGTTAAAAGTAAAATTCATATATCCCATTTCTGACAGCCAATGGGTATCACCACTAGTAATAGTACCAAAGAAAAACGGTAAATGGCCAGTTTGTGTTGACTACAGAGAGCTAAACAAAGCCACCCTTAAAGACTAGTTCGCATTGCCATTTATGGACCAAGTATTGGATACTTTAGCTAGGAAAAAGTCATTTTCCTTCTTAGATGGCTTTAGCGGGTACAACCAGATCAGCATAGCCTCAGGAGACCAAGATAAAACAACATTTACCTGTCCTTGGGGAACATATGATTACAATGTGTTACCATTTGGCCTGTGTAATGCTCCAACAACATTTCAGAGAGCAGTATTAACTATTTTTGCAGATTTGGTCCATGAATGTGTTGAGGTATATATGGATGATTTTCAGTATATGGTGATTCCTTTGACCACTCTTTGCAAAATCTTGAAAAATTTTTACAACGATGTATAGAAACAAACTTGTCCTTAAGCAACGAAAAATGTTATATGATGGTGAATGAAGGAATAGTCTTAGGGCATCATATCTCATCCAAAGGAATTGAAGTAGATCAAACCAAAATGCAAATCATTTTTGAATTTCCAATTCCAACAAGTCAAAAAGATGTAAGAAGTTTTCTTGGTTATGCAAGCTATTATAGGCGATTTATTGCAAATTTTAGTAAAATATCTTTGCCTTTGTTTAAACTTCTTGCCAAGGATGTAACTTTTGATTGGAATGGTAATTGTCAAATTGCTTTTGATAAGCTCAAAGAAAAATTATCCACTGCTCCAGTTTTGAGAGGACCTAATTGGACACTACCTTTTCATATCTCAACTGATGCATCTGACATTGCAGTGGGGGCTTCATTAGGCCAAAAAGAAGGTGGTTCAACATATGCCATCTATTTTATTAGCAAGAATTTGACCCCTGCAGAATTTAATTACACAATTACAGAAAAGAAAATGCTCGCAATAATACATGCAGTGAACAAATTTCGCCACTACATAACCGGATATGAAGTCCTAGTTCACACTGATCACTCCGCCATTCGATATTTAATGAACAAACCTATTACTAATGGCAGGAACACCAGGTGGTTACTCTTATTGCAGGAATTCAATATCACCATACTGGATAGACCCGGGAAAGAAAACCAGGTAGCAGACTACTTTTTTAGACTTTAAAATCCAGGTGAAGCTGTCCAAGTTGAAGATTCATTTCCTGATGAACATTTGTTTGCAATTTTAGTTTCAACACCATGGTATGTTGATTTAGCTAACTACTTGTCTACAGGAAAAGTACCACCATCATTCAGCTCAAAGGAAAAGAAAAGGCTGATCAAACAAAGCGAAAGATACTCATGGATTAATGGTGATTTATTTTCCACTGGCTATGACATGATTATTAGGAGATGCATTAAAGAGGATGAAATAGTTGATGTACTAACCTCTTTCCATGATCAACCTTGTGGTGGCCATTTTGCAGCAAAGTGGACAACGCACAAAATTCTTAGCCTTGGCTATTATTGGCCATCAATTTTTAGAGACACAAAGAAGTATGTAAGAAGTTGTGACAGCTGTGAGTGCATGGGACGACCAACTACCTTTGACGAAATGCCACTCCAGCTATAAGTGAATCTAGAGCCATTTGAAAAATGGGCTCTTGATTTTATCAGTCCCATCAATCCACCATCCAAAGGTAACAAGTACATTCTTGTGTGTACCGACTATGTCACTAAATGGGCTAAAGCAAAGGCACTGGTGAGGGCAACTGAACAAACAGTGGTCAATTTCCTATTTGAAGAAATTTTTGTTAGATATGGAGTGCCTAGAGAGATAGTCACAGACCAAGGAACTCAATTCACATCAAGACTAGTTCAAGAAATAACAAAGAAGTACCAAATCAAGCATAGAAGAATCACGCCCTATCATCCACAGGCCAACAGCCAAGTAGAATCTACAAACAAAACATTAGAAGGCATAATGATAAAAACAGTGGCCACAATTAAGAAGAATTGGGTGAACAAGCTCAATGAAGCACTTTGGGCATATAGGATTACTTGGAAAGATACAACAGGGTTCTCACCCTACCAGCTAGTCTATGGTAAAGAGGTCATGCTGCCAATAGAATTCCAAATACACACATATAAATTGGCAGCAGACCTAGGGATGGACCTTTTAGAAGCTCAGCAAGAAAGGACCATGCAGTTAAACCAGCTTGATGAAATGAGACAAGAGGCCGTGCAAAGGACAACAATTATTTAGCAGCAAAGAAGACAATGGCATGACAAGATGATTAAGAAGAAGGAATTTCAAATTGGCGACTGGCCATTGCTCTTTGATTCCAAATTTAAGGATCGTAAGGCTAAATTCACTACTCACTAGATGGGGCCTTATGAAATCCTTGAAATCTTCGAGAATGGATCAGTCAAAGTAACATCAATAGACCAAGAAGGACAAACATATCTTGTCAATGGACACAGGCTCCGAATATACCATAAGTCTGTTGACAGAGAAGATTTTATGAGAACTATTTCATAGGAAAAGGAAGTATAGCTACTATAGTAGTTAGTTGTATTATCCAAACCTTAATTTGTTTTGATTTCAGGTAAAATAAAAATAAAAAATGTTTAGCTATGAAAGCCAAATAAGGCATAATCTAAACATGAATTCCTGTGAGAAAACCAAGAAATTGGCTTGCAAGAATTCTTAGTTTTTTTTTAATTTTGAGTACAAGAATCAAAAAGGAAAAGTCATTTTAAATCTTAAAGGACCATGACTTGAGGACAAGTCAAACCATAAGTTGGGGAGAAGGAAGCATGAACTTGTTCATGCTTTCCTATTTTCCTATCTTCAGCAGAGAACGGTTTGTCTTCATTTTTAGCAAGATTATCAGAACAATTCTCAGCAAGGGACCTGTTATCATTCAAATCTCAACAAGGGACCTGCTATCGTTCAATTCTCAGCAAGGGAACTGTTATCATTCAAATCTCAGCAAGGGACCCGTTATCATTCAATTCTCAGCAAGGGACATGTTATCATTCATTCTTCAGAAGGGACCTGTTATCATTCAATTCTCAGCAAAGGACTTGCATTCATAACTTCTCAGAAAAGACATGTTCAGAAGAAAACTTGTCATCATTTTAAGGTAAAGGCCCTGTTTTGAGTACATTTTTACAATGGGATCTGTTCAAAGGAAAATTACATCAGCAACAAGAAAGATTACATTCAAGATGAAGAAAATCACAAAGAAGAGGCCAGCAACAAGAAATTCAAGAGAAGACTGGAACTTTAAGTAGACAGACATTTTATGGACACCATTACATTTTGCCAAACAGCAAGCTCCAACACAGGGATCATATCAAACAACAAGCTCCAACACAGAGATATTAAAGGGCTGTAAGAATTGTCATTTTAATTATTTAATTTCTTTTATCAATTTCAAATTTTTGATTTTGAATTGTGATAATTATTGATTTTAGTTTCTAAATACCTAGCCTATCCTATATCATTCATTATTTTATCCTAAGTCCTACCCTTTTATCTACACCCTGTAACTATAACCATTTCCTATTTCTAAACATATATTCCTATTTGTATATATCATATTCCTTAATCCTGTATAAACAATTTTAATCAACCCATAGTCATGGATACCAACAGACCTATCCAAACTAAGACTGATTGCATACTTAAGGACTGAATTTTCAAAGAGCTCAAGTCATAAAATAGAGGATTTATCAACCACAGTGCAGGTCATGAAGGATTTACAAAATTTGTATGGTTTTCAACCTACAAATTTTGTTTTTAAAGCACGAAATGACTAAGGGTAAGTGATCAAAAGTTTAGCGGTCCAATCAGCAAGTCATCATAATTAATACTCTCATAATTTGAAGGCTATATAATTGACCGTAAAACAAGACACCAAAGGTTATCATTTGAATATGAGCCATTATAGCCATTTACGTTGCCAAGACTCCATAGACATCATAGCAACTTACGTTGCCAGGACTTCATAGCTATCATAGCCATTTATGTTGTCAAGACTCCATACCCATCAAAGAAATTTACCATGCCAGGACTTTGGAAACATCATTAACACATGCGTGCAAGTCATTTCACCGCTACCAGGATTCTGAAGATATCATTAAAAATCCTTGAGACAGGCTGCATGGAAAAATTTGGGATTTAATACATAAACAGGCCCTGAACGAAGGAAGAAAATGCATTCCCTGTAGAAAATGCTTGTCCTGAAGGTTAAACGTTGGTTTTATAAAGCAAATAGTGTTTTATGTGTATGTTGACAATAACACTATCAAAATACGTGTAAGAAGGCATGACATTCACCATAATTAAATTGAGGGAGATTTCGGCTTTATTGGCAGCGTCCTCCAGGAGTTACGCATACAAATCGGGCCCAGGTAGTTGACTTACCATAAACTCTGGTAAAAAAATTTGTTTTACAGCAAGAAGGACTACAATCATTTTTTTACAGTATGGTAGAATTCTTTACAAACTATAAATTCCTTTCAAATACAGGATAACAGGACATAGTTTTTCATTTCCTCTTGTTGCAAATCGGGCAGAACCATTACAGTTTGACCCTTCCAGATATCATAAAGACTGTGTAGAGATACTTAGGGAAAAACGTTGGCTGTCATTTTTAGAAAAACACTGTGGGCATAACAAGCAAACAACAAAAGAATTTGCTTCTTCATTTAATGGGGAGAGGGCAGCTGTAGGCAACCTGTCATTTAGGGTCTCGGAGGACACCATTGCTCAAGCAATCGGTATAAGCCCAGAAGGAGAAAAATAATTTAAAACCAAACAATTTAAGGAGAAAACATGGGCACCTTTTATATCCACGTCAAGATTATCAGCAGTTGATTGGAAATCAGGGATCCATAGAAGCTGGTTAATCCATCCATGGGATGAGATGGTTTATATAATTCAAAAATTTATAACTTGTGAAGGTAGATTTTGTGTTGTATTCCTCTATCATATTAAGTTGTTGATGCATCTGAGAGGAGATCGTACTATAAGTTTGCCCTATTTTCTTTTACAAAGCCTGACAAAAATGTCTAAGACTATGCAGAAGCAAAGGAAGAATAAGGATACAAGTTTACATCATTTTGGCTTGATAAAAATTCTGATTGAAGCTGAATTACAAAAGATAGGTATAACATAGGAAAAATTCTTGATCAGCAATGAATTTGTCACTGATGAGGAATAGAGAGAGTCACAAGAAGGACAACAAAATTTACAGGAGCAGCAACATGTAGAACCAGTGATTGATGTAGATGCCATAGAGGAAAAATTTTCAGAATTTAGACAAAGCAATTCCATTCCATCAACCAGCAGTGTCAGGACAAGAAGGATGGTGAGAGAAGATGCTGAAAAAGCCAACCAAGACAAAATTTTTACTGCTTGCACAAGAAAATTCAGGAAAAGAAAGTTTGGCCAGCAAAGGAAAATTTTGGAGGAGGATGATGTCCTACAACAAGCACAATATGACTATGTACAGGGATTGGAAGATAAAGACAAAGAAACAGAGCAACAGAAACAACAGGTTTCAGGTAAAAAGAAAAGAAGATTGGAGAAAAAGGTTGAGAGGTTACAACAAGAGCTCAAGGAATCAGAAGTGTTAGAAAGAGTAATAAAAGTAGAAAATGAGGCACTTAAAATACAAAGCAAAAAGCTTCAAGCAGAGAATGAAAAACTGAAGAAGAAAGTTAAGAAACTCTCAACCTATAATGTACAAATTTGTAGAAACGCCTACAAAATTTACAAACAGAAGAAAGAAATTAAGACAAAGTATCAAATCGTGAAAACAGAACATGAAGCACAAATGAAGATAAATTCTCTACTTGAAGCAGCAGAGGCAGAGGCAGCAGTGGAAGACAACACTTGACATGTTAGGAGTTGGTTGCATGAGGACATGCAAATTCTTAGGTTCGAGAGGATGTTGGTATCTAAATTTGACTGACCATTCCACTTCAAATTCATCGTTTAACCATCATTCTTGGCCAGTTAACCTTTATTATTCAACAATAATCCCTAGAAACTAAGTCATATGTTGTCATTTTCATTATTTTAAGCTTGGGATTAATATTTGAAATTTTTATATTTAAATGACATTTTTCAGAAAAATCACAAGAAGTTGTAACAACCTGTGATTGCTTTATTGATTGACATGTTGTAGCACAGGTGGGAAAATTCGAAGACTATGGGCATAAAGTATAATGTACAAGGATGGTGAAACAACTATTCATTTTCAGTTTTGGAGAAAACAAGTGTCCAGTCAAAGCTGGTCAAACCCAACCACTTCATCACTTTTTCCTGATTTTTGTGCACAAGATATTTTCCAGTTTTAGAATTTTTGCATAAATGGAGGAACATACCTAAATTCAACCTCCTTGGGATGTAATTAATAGAATATTTTTAGTATTGGATGGAGAAACAATAGTTGCTTTTGTTAGAGGATTCACGATAAATAACCCATATGGGAAAACTATGTTTTAAAATGGTTTTTATGAACATATGAGAAGACAGTTTGTGTATCTTTGATTCCAGACTTAATACAAACTTCTTCAGCAATTTGATGTCTCAAGACTTAGTAGCTACACTCTTCTTAATCATCTTTTAGTGTGCTTGTGGAGTGCTGAAGGTCCCTCATCACTTTGCTGATACACTTTATCTTTACTCTGTTTTTCCTACTAGCTGCAAATTCGAATTTAGTAGTTAATCATTTCATGTTTAGAGCTAAAGTTATGTTAGCAGAACTATCAGTTAAAGAGAACCTGAATTTGTTGTGAACAGAGAGCCCTGTAAGAGGATTCAACTAAATCTTGATCTTGGAATTGATATTTGAATGTTGCTGACATTCAACTTCCAGATTTGTTTGTTAGCTTTAATTTTGAAGAATAGTTCTAGTTTTATTTCCGAAGTGATTTAAGAATGGAGTTTAAAATTCAATTTTTAGTTTGGTAAATGATTCTTGTAAGAGATCTAACTGATATTGGTTTATAACACTGCTTATCTTATTCACTGTGTGATTTAAATTGAAATTACTTTGCACTGTTGTGATTGTACAAATTCTTTGAAGTAATATTCTTGTACAGGAATGTAGGATTACAGTCAATCATCAACACTCTACTTTTGTTAGTCTACAACTAGAATTCCATAGGATTTGTTTCTCTTAGATTGATGTTTGAATGATTTAAAAAGGATAATAAAGGATCTTTTGTAGAAAGCACTGTTAATTTAGTCCATTAGGTAGCCATTAGAATTTTAGAGCCTTCTAGATCTATATATTTTAGGTAAGCACCTCTAAGTGTACTTTCCTAGGTTGATGAAAGAATTAAGAGCTTAACTTGCCTTGGTAAGTTGGGACCAAACAAGGCCCTAGTTCACATCTCATAAGATCTGGGAGTTGGTTGAGAAATATAAGATCCATCACAGAACCACAACGCCTTATCATCCATAAGAAAATGGCCAAGTAGAAAGCACTAACAAAGTCATTAAGGGGATCCTTACTAAGAATGTGGCCAGTCATCGAAGAAATTGGGCTGACAAAATTCCAGAAGTGTTATGGGCATACAGGACTACATGGAGGAACACCACTAGATTCTCACCATATGAACTTGTGTATGGAAAGAACCCTTTATTCCCCATTGAATTTGAAATTAAGACACTAAGGAAAACATTGCAGGTCAATTTGGATTTGGATACAGCATAAAGGCAGAGATTGAACCAGCTCAATGAATTGGAGGAGAAACGGTTGGCTGCTATCCAGCAAACAAAGATTATCCAAAAACTAAGAGCTAAGTGGCATGATATATTTATAAAGAAGAAACAGTTCCAGAAAAGAGATTGGGTTCTCTTATACGACTCAAGGTTTAAAGACTTCAAGGGTAAGCTCTGCACCATATGGCTAGGTCCTTATGAGGTAGATACAACCTTTGATAATGGGGCTGTAAATGGTGACCATTGACAGTGCAAGGACACCATTGCTTGCAAATGGGCATCGTCTTTGGTTGTATCACAAACCTGCCTGGAAGGATTCATTTGTCAACATTGTCACAAATTCAGATCTACAGATTATGGGAACAGGGGAAAGCCCCCCTGTGCTGCAAAAATTTTAATTTTTCCAATAAGTGTAATAGCTGAAATCCACCTGGTGGTAGCTGTTACACCTTCAAACTCCTTAAAAAAAAAAAATCCCGTAATAATAATAATAATCTGGTTGTGAAAACCTTTCTGAGGCGCAGACAAACACTTTTGTAGCAGTTGAAAACCACCTGGTGGTGGATGTTACACACTCGGTAACAACATTTGTTATTTCCAAGTATATCATGTGATAAGTGTTGTTACACGATATTTTCTTCTTTATCTCTTTGTAGAAATTAAATTAATATATATAAGTTGTCTTCGTCGTTACCCCTATAACAGTGGACGACTTTTCAGGAATAAATGAGATATTTTATTGAAATAAATAGCAAAACATCACCATGATCCTCGTCATCATAATTAAGTTCGCGTGCCTCGCTGCCCGGGTATGATTCGACATTGCGTCGCCCATTACTTCGCCCCACATCACCCAGTTATGTCATCAAAAAGGTAATATTGAATTCGTTTTATTTTGTAATTATGGCAACTTAACATGACTATTGATGGCTGAGGACGACTGTCATAATTAAGTCGGGGGGGAATGAATCATGTTGCAACATGAACATCGCATGATTCGTAATTATTTGAAAAATCCAGCAATTAAGGTATGTGACCCGGTAGTTATTGTTACTTAATGCCGAATCATACCAAAAAGGGTAAGGGAACCATCGACGAAACCTCCCCATGACTCACCATTAAGGCAAAATTCATTGTGTAGTATGAACCTTGCGTGCCAAATCCTAATCCAAAATCTTCACTTGCGCCACCCTGCCACCCTACTATTTACCCCTGCTGGAAGTGCTGAATCCCCATTCGAAGTGCTAGGAGAGGAGGAAGATAGCAGTACAGGCTAAAAGAACTAGAGTGTGTGTCGAAGGGAAGGATAAGCAAGTGAAACAACACTGAATTGCATAAGCAATGGGAGGAGCAACAATACAACACGAGCCAGGGTCTACAAAAGCCTTGGAAGATTGCCCTGAAGCATGCCAGGTTTTCAAAGATGCAGGCTAGTTCGAATTCTTCCGAAGGTTGGATTAGACAATGGTGTTGCCATGGAATTTGCAAAGAATCTAGAGAGAAACCAAATGGAATTCAAAGGGTTGAAATTGGAGGTCACAGAAGAAGTTATTGCCAGAGTAACAGGATTGCCAACAGAAGGGAAGAGATGGTTTACTAAGTAGGTCAATGACCCCTCACTGAAAAGGGATTTTCTCCAGGAAAGCAAGTCGCCAGTAAAGAAAGGCAGGGGAATTGATAGACTATCACTCCCCCAGCCCTAGGCAGATGTTTCCCTCTACCTCATCAAGTTCATTACTTGCGAGTGGAGGGTAACACTTGTGTTTAATTATCATTTTCCATTGCTGAATCACCTCCGACATCAGCAGCTGTTCAACCTTCCTTATTTCTTGTTGGGAAACATTAGTAACATGGTCGCGGTTGTGAAAACAACTGCATATCCAGAAATGTGTGTTACCAACCATGGCCTTATTAAAATCATTGTGTTGGATGCCTTGAGCTGATAGGGAAAGAATTGGGAAGAATTCATGCGGAAAAGGCCCAGGACCCCTCGTAGAAGGCAAACAGAGACGGCTGGGGAAACTCCAGAGGTGACAAAGGAGCAACACCAGTCCTCGACAGTAAGGGTTAGCAAGAAGCTAGTTGATAAACCAATTGGCGACAGAAGGCTGAAGTAGAGGATAAGGGTTAGCGGGCACCTAGAGTCCCCATCCATGTCAAGAAAGAACAAAGAAGCAGTCGAGCAGAAGGACGAGGAGAAAGCTCAGCCAAAAAAACTTCCTTCACCTGGTAAAAGCAAAACCCAGTCCTTGTCGTGGAAAATTGAAATTTTAGAAAAAGAAATTAAAGAATTAAGGGAACAACTAGCAGTAGGAAAGGTAGAGCCAAGAGCCCCATGGCTAGATACTTTGGTAGAGGCCATGGACATGGCCAGAATGGGAGAAATGTCGGTCACTCTATGCATAGCCTGTGCTGAGAAGTTGGTGGAAGCAAGGTTCAAACTATGTGCAGCAGACACTACCTCAAGGGGGACTCAAACTAAAATTTGGGAATTTGTTACACAAGAACCTGTCGAGGACGTTGTTGTTACACAAGAACAAGCAACCGAGACAAAACAATCCACAAAAAGTGATCATGTAATGGATACACAAGAACCCTTGGCTGGCACTGTTGTTTCATTAGAACCAACAGTGGAGACGGAAGCTGGTCCGGGGAAAAATGATGAACAGAAGCCTGTGGATATCACTGCTGCCACACAAGAACTAGCAGTGAAAATGGAAGTTGACCAGGAAGGTAAAGAAACTGTGACAAAACCCACTGACGAATTTGTTATTACACAAGAACCAGAAGCTAAGGTGGGACAATTTCACCCTCAGGAGGCTGCTACACCACCAATTGATAGTGCATGCGGGAGAATGTTGGGTCTTGATCAAGGATGACGTTCTGAGAAATTGTTTTTGTTAGCAGAGCTACAAAAGTGGAAGCAGCTAGTGCTCTCTATAGGATGGAGTGATTCCACTCAAGACGCATAAAATAATGACAAATTCCATGAGAGAAAAATGGCTAAAAGAAGAA
>APFE030770068.1:0-19335 GCA_000404065.3 Pinus taeda | reverse complement strand
TATGACACATCTATTATCCAGCATACAATTCCAATGCTTCCCGATCAAAAACCCATTCAGCAGAAGTTAAGGAAAATTCACCCAAATTTGGAAAGCCAGATTAAGACGGAGCTTAACAAACTCCTTAAAGCCAAGATTATCTTTCCAGTCCGACATTCCAATTGGGTTTCTAATATGGTTCCTGTCAGGAAAAAGAAAGGCGACATTCGAATTTGTATTGATTTCAGGAATCTAAACAGAGCAAGTTTGAAAGACAATTTCCCATTGCCTACTATGGAGCAAGTACTCCAATCAGTAGCAGGTTCTGAATTGATGTCTTTTCTAGATGGTTTTTCAGGATACAACTAGGTTATGGTTCATCCGGATGACCACCTTAAAACTACATTTAGAACAAAATGGGGTACATACGCTTATCAAAAGATGCCTTTTGGACTTATAAATGCAGGAGTGACTTTCCAAAGAGCTATGGATATTGCTTTTAGGGGATTAATAAATCGAACAATGGTTGCCTACCTAGATGACATAACTGTATTTTCTAAAGAGAGGTCTAATCATTTAAATGACTTAAACCAGATATTTCAAAGATGTAAAAGGTATGGAATCTCTCTTAACCCCAAAAAATCATTTTTTGCTCTTGATCAAAGGAAACTCCTAGGTTTTGTAGTTTCTAGGGATGGCATTTATATTGATCCTGATCGGATCAAGGAGATTTCTGAGATCCCATTCCCGCATAATAAAAAATCGATGCAGTCATTTCTTGGCCAGATTAATTTTGTTAAAAGATTTATACCTGATTTTTCTCAAATTATTTTGCCCCTCCATGCAATGATTAGGAAAAATGAAGTCTTTAAGTGGGGATCAATAGAAAAGGAAGCTTTTGATTTGATAAAGCAATCCATTATCAACACCCCCTCCTTAATTACTCCAAATTTCTCTAATCCTTTCACCTTGTATACTATCGCATCTAATTCTTCATATGCAGCAGTACTTACCCAACTAAATGATCATAATTTGGAGGCACCTATCTCATTTTTTAGCTCAAATCTTCAGGGTGCCAAATTGAATTACTCAGATGTAGAAAAACAAGCTTTTGCTGTGTTTAAAGCAGTCAAATATTATAGACCCTTTCTCCTCAAAACCCACACAAAAGTGATAGTTCCTTTCCCAGCTGTTAGGCAACTATTATTACAAAAAGAATTGGGTGAAAAAAGAGCAAACTGGGTTACAACGCTTCAAGAATATGACTTAGAGATTAGACCAGCAAAGATTGTTAGGGGCCAAGGTTTTGCAGGATACTGGCAGGAGCTTCCAACATTCCTAAATCAAGCAACTCTAGTCCAACTGAAGAAATCAATTAGGTAAATGTCACTGATTCTCAATCTCAATATGCAGATTTGATATTTTATTTAAAAAATGGTCACGCTCCTCCTCATTTATCTTACAAAAACAAAAGAGCCATCAGGTTAAAAGCAAAAACTTTTACAATTATTGATGATGTACTCTTTAAGAGAAATTATGATTCTATTTTGCTGAGATGCCTTGAGAAAACTGAAGCCCAAAAGGTGTTGCAGGAGTTCATGATGGACCAGGAGGAGGACATTTTGGAGCTGAGACAACAGCGCACAAGATTATTCATGCTAGATACTATTGGCCAACTCTTTTTAGAGACACCCATGAGTATGTAAGGAAATGCCTCAACTGCCAAACTGCTGGTGGAAGACAACGAAAATCAGCTTTCCCTTTACAGCTAGTTAACATTGAACAACCCTTTGATCAATGGGGATTAGATATCATCGGGGAAATTAATCCACCTTCTTCCAAGCAGCATAGGTACATTCTCACTGCTACTGACTATTTCACTAAGTGGGTTGAGGCAGTCCCTTTGAAGTCAACAAATTCTGAAGCAATCATTGAATTCATTGATCAATTCATCATTACTAGGTTTGGTGTCCCAACTGCTCTTGTATTTGATAATGCTTCTTATTTCTCAGGCAATTCTATGATTGATTTTGCTATAAAAAGAGGATTTAAGTTAAAATATTCTGCTAATTACTATCCTCAGGGTAATGGTTTGGCAGAATCAACTAACAAGAATCTGATCAAAATTATCAAACGAACAATCGAACAAAATCATAGGAATTGGCATAAATCCTTAGTCTTCGCATTATGGGCTGATAGGATAACACAGAAGGCTTCCATAGGAACCTCTCCGTTCAATCTTGTATATGGAAAGGAAGCAATATTGCCTACAAATCTTGTTCTACCATCTTTAGCCCTAGTACAATTCATTGAAGAATCTCCCTCCTCTTCTATTCAGCTCAGATATGATCAAATCCTAAAACTAGAAGAAGAGAGAGAAAAGGCCAAGGATACCCATGCCAAACACCAGCAAATCATCAAAGCATCTTTTGATTCATCTTCATCAGGGTCAAAACAATTCCAAGTTGGTGATCTAGTTCTGAAATGGGATAAATCCCATGAGGACAAAGGCAAACACACCAAGTTCCAAAAGTTGTGGCTTGGACCATTTCAGATTTGCGAGAAAATAGGCCATTCAACCTTTCTATTGCAAGATTTAACAGGTTTGAGGGAGTCTCTCCCTGTAAATGGCCTTATCCTAAAAAAGTTCTTCAATTGAGAAGGTGACCCCTTCTCCCTTTTTGTTTCCATAGAATTTTTCTTAGTTTGTAGGTTTTAGGAAATAAAGTTTAAAGGCATATTCCATTGACCTTTCACTATATTTGAAAAGGTTGTCTCATAGAAATATCATAAATATTTGCTTTCAAGTAATAGAACTTTCAACCAAAAAGGACAATTTTGGGAAATTAGGTATCATTGTATTCTGAAATCACAAATTAAATTTGATAAACTCCTCCTTACAGCATAAGAGTAATGAGAGTTATTTTCTGTTTTCAAAATTGGTCCCAAAAGGTTATTAATATTAGAAATGGAAGTCAATTCAATATCAGTATCTTCAACTCTTAACCTGTCATCCATCAATTCTCAAAGAAGTAATTGTCCACCCCATTCATTAAAGATGATGATTTTTCAGAGTGTAATTCTAAAATATAAAGATATTAAAGATAAGAGGTCTTATTACAAGCCTGCTTACCATGTTCATAGGGAAATAACTTAACTGACATTACCAATACTGCATACCAAAACAGGGTAATGGCTTGAAATTTCAAGACAAGGAGTCTCATCACGAGCTAGCTTGTTCAGTTAAACTACTACCAGTGAGTGGCATTGTCAATAGCGGGCCATCAAACCAGGACAATGACTTTTTATCCTGTCAAATGACAGAAAAAAGAAAGATGAATAAAATATGAAAGCATGTCTTGAATTCATTCTGATAATCATACTCTTAATTGGATGGGACAATGGACAATTACATGGTTAAAAGGGATCCCTGTCGAGACTATAAACGTTTGCTGGCAGCAGAGGCTCTACCTATGACAGGCGAGTTTACTCTAAAAGCTGATTTGGAAGGATGTTTCTATTTTTATCATTATAAACCAACAAAGGCCTATTTGAAACTTAAAATATATCAATTTTAAATTAGAAAAAGGAGGAAGTTAGCAAAATTACTTTTATGATATTCAGAATGCATAAATACCTAGTTATATCAGAATTTTTCTTTATAATTGGAACTCTATTTTCAAAAAGTTTTAAAGTATTTTTGATTTTCCCAGAGATAACTGGTTCTTCTAGTGAATCGCCAATTGTTGTGCTTTGCAAACAACCTCCCATTTCATATTATTTTTATTCACAACATCATTAAAATATGAAATGGGTCCCTTTAGAAATAAAATTGATATCAAAACTTTTACTTTCGAAAGACCCGATAATCAAAAGGAGCGCTTTACTTTACGCATAAACCTTTAAAAGCAATATTCATTTAATAGCTGAAATAAAGCGAATATATGGTTTTTGCGATAAAGCGATCGAAAGATCGCATATCGCAAAAAACATAAACAATACACCAAATGACATATGGCCTTCCCCCGATGCGATAAAGCTATCGGCGATATCGCAATCGGCAATCCCCTTATGAGCACCACTAATACACCGCATGGTAAAGCCCCGATGCGATAAAGCTATCGGCGATATCGCAATCAGCCCCGATCCTCTATTTTTGTAACATATGCACATATGCCTTTTCGCCAATGCAATTTCGCAATCAGCAATCGGCGATCCTCTTGTCTCGTCCTTAATGCATAAATGCCTTTCGCCGATGCGATATCGCAATCAGCGATCGGCGATATTCAAATCACTATTAAAGCCATTCATGCGCTCCCTTCCGATGCGATGCGATAAGGCACGGTTCTCAATGCAAAAGCCATTAAAGTGATTGGAGAGCCCAATTTATTGATAATTAAGGCATAATCACTCCCGCTCGGCCGCCCATATGCCCGTTGCATGCTTTAAGAGATTTTCAACCAAATTTGGGAATAATGGGCATTTATAAGGTGGCAGGCCCTATACGGTTACTTAATGAATCCCTGTCCTGAGATCTGCCTATAGATCGTCTCCGCGCCGTTTGATAAAAACAGAATATATTAATGTTCATATTTTACATTTTGCTATCAACTCTGAGTTTTACTGTTATCTCTGTGTTATGCCGAATTCTCTTCTCTGCGCAGAATACAATTCTACAAAAGGATTCAGACATGATGGGTAAAAAGTCCAAGAAGGTTGCAGGTGCTTCAAATCCACCAGCTGCAGGGCAATCAGCACTAAATAGCAAAAAAGGCTTAATATCCGACACAACATGCGCAGGCCTAGCCAGGACAACTTGGCAAGGAACTTATGATTTGATAGAAGCGGAAATTCCTTCCTCCATAGAATTGCAGCAAGGGAGAAAATTCTCCCGTATACTGATGTTGTCAAATGGGCAATTGAAGAAATCCCCATCACTGATAGAACTTTCATCACAAAGGATGGGAGAATTTTTGGGTCATTTAAGCCTGAAGATCTAAGGCAAATGTATCATTTGCCTAAGCCGGAGAAGATATATAATAGCGCCTTTCTGAAACAATTTGCAAGCGAATACAAGATCGAGTCTGAACCTATCAAGGAATGGAGGCAGAATCCAAATAAACACAAACATGAAGCCTCCGGTAAGTACTCAGTCGCCTCTTTGTGTTATCCTTATTGCTATGCCGGTATAATGATGTGTAGATTGTGGGCTTTGCATGACTCAGCCGTTTTTACCATTGAAATGGTTCCTCTCATGGAAGCGGCAGTAAACAGCACTATTATGGATTGGGCCACTATTCTTTCGGATAAGTTAGCATTAGTTGTTAGTGACTTTAGGAATAAAACTAGAGTCACTGAGAGGAAAATTCCCCCGTTCTACTACAGTGCATATATCTTGGATACTTTGTGTTTTAATTCTGAATTCCCTATTCTTGGCTGGAGGTGGACTGTATAGGACCCCTCGCCCATTCATATTTATCATCGCAAGATGTGGAAAACATCTTATAAAAACCACATGTATCAGATTTGCAATGGTTTCATGGTTCCTGTATATTATGCAATTTTTGATAAGCCTATTTCGAGGATATCCTACCTAGCCTCTTTTGATTTTCCTGCGGTGGGTAGTTGGTTTGGAGAGGAATATTTCACTTATATTAGAGTCTTTGGAAGCCAAGCCAACCCTCATGTCCTTCCTTTATATGTCCCTGATAAACTGTTAGCAAGGGAGATTGCTTACCAAATTATAGCGGAAAGCACCACCCAGACTCTTAAAAAGGAGAAGAAAAGGGGATGGCCTACTTTTCCCTTCAGATGTGGAGTCTTCACCCTGCATGATTTAAAACATGCGGAAAAGGAGGCCAAGAAGATGCAAGCTCTAAATCTTGCCACAATTCCAAACAGAGCATTTGACCCAAAGCGAACTGCATATGCCGCTTTGGAACATGCCAAATTAGCGACATTTGATCATAAGGAAGATATGTTCGATGATGTTTTCTCTGCAGCCGAATTGATATTTCAAGCAAAACAGCTCGCTAAGATGCGATACAATGATGAAAATTTAGTTGAGTTTAATAAACTCAGGGAGGAGAGGTTGCGAACTCTGCCTCTAGATTTATTAATCCCAACCAAAGCAACATCATCAAGCGAGCCTGGCCAACAACAGACAAAGGAACCTCCTGATACAGCAAAGACCAATAATAAAGAGCAGGAGGAGCAACAAAAGAAATATCGAGAAGAGAAGCTGAAGAAAGAACAACAAGCACGCTTAAGAAAAGAACAACAAGAGCGCTTAAGGAAAGAGCAGGAGGAGCGCTTGAGGAAAGAGCAAGAAGAGTGCTCAAAGAAAGAAGAGGAAGATAGGCAGCACAAAGAGCACGAGGACAACCAGCAAAGGGAGCAGGCAGAGATGCGGCAGAAGGAACAGGAGCAGCAAGAGAAGGAAAAACAAGAACAACTGCTAAAGGAGTCCCAGTCTAAACAAACCACCACCGATACTAATAAAGGTGTTGTCACAGACCCTGAATTGCAAAAGGAATGGCAGCATTTCAGCACCATTATCGGTGGAGGTAAAGACTCACAGAGTACGGATACTCCTAAAAGTAGCAGTGTACAGGATAAAACCTCATCTCAGGCTTTGAGCGGAACCAGCGGCCCACCAAAAACAAAGGATGTGGAAATAATTCCGAAAGGTCCTAGCCACCAAGTCACTCTACAAGTGGAAGATATTCCTCCTTTGAATGTCTTCTACAGCCCAAAGCATAGAGCCGTGGTAAAGCGATCGAGAAAGAGACAAAGCTTGATCAACCTTCCATCTTTCCCGAACAAACAGTCATGGGCAATGTAGTGTGGAAGGAGAAACTGGATCCCTCCGATGATCTAACCAAACTGTCACAGTATGTTGGAGCTTATTCAGCTGCTACTATCGACAAGGCATCGGAGGTAAGTCTTTTATTAAAGACTAAAGACCAGGAAATTTCCACTTTGCAAAAAGAGTTGGCAGATATAAAACAAAGGGTAACACAAGCCAAGGAAAAATTAGCAGAACAACAACAAATAAATAGCCAATTGGCTAAGCAATGGGAGGAGGAGAAACAGAACATCAATCAGGCAGCAATCCAAAAACATAATGAGTTGAAGGAGGCTTTGGAGCAATTAAAAGCGGCGAATGAGCAATTATTAAAGACCAAGGATGAGCATATCGCCCAGATTACAGCACAGCTGGATAATGTTAAAGGAGACTCGCAGATAATGGAATTTAGAAAAGAGGCAATGTTAATGAACAATGCACTTATAGCACAAGTTAAACTATTGGCTCAATACCTCTCTCAAGCGGAACCACTCTGCGAGTTAACTACAACTGTGAATGAGCAGGTAGAAAAGGCAAGAGATGAATTGAATCAAGCCGATGAAGCCATCACAACACACCTTGAATGGCAAGATTCAAAGTCGGGAAAAGACTCCAATTTGCCAAGAATACTTGAGGTTCATAAGGACATATTATTCACAGAGTGGCATACACAGGTATTGAAGGCAGAAAGGGCAGCTTCAAGGTGAAAATTGACTTCTAACAATTTGATTGATCTAGTTAATGATACACTCTGCATAGCAAACATTGTTTCCCAGTGTACACCCGAAAAGGTAACTACAGCAAATACATTGGAACAAACATGTTATCCAGAGTTAGAAAACAGAGGAAGGTTAATCGCCGGGGTTAACAGTTTAAGCATAGAAACATATTGGCATTTCGTTATCAAACCTCATGAACAAAGAGCCGCCCTCAAATGCTTAACCGATGCCGTTCAATGTATGATCCCTGACATCCAAGATGCCACCTTTGCCGCCCAGCTCAGTTCACGGATCAACAAACCTCCTGAGATTGAGCCAATGCTTGCCATCAATCAACTGAGGTTCAAAGATAAACAGCCGACAGAATGAGTCATCCTCCAGCTCCTCAGATCGCCAGGGGAAATAGCAACAAGAAGTTATTGATATCAGAATAATTAGCATTTCTGTTTTGTAGATATTTAGATTAGTTTAGTATTTATACACCCTTTCATGTCTTTAGAAAGGGTCGTAAAAATTCTGTAATAGACTTAACAGACTGAAGTTTGCACTATTGTGCTTCAGCCTTTATTCTTTTATGAAACTCGGCCAGTTTCTTTCACTTTAATGGAGAAATTGCTTGATTCAATTGTGCACTATTGTCGTTGATTGAGGAATGCTTATGTGTTAAAGGAAAAGCCATACATAGCGATTGATATTTGAGATCGACCTAAAGCTCAAATGGTACTTTTATCTTTGTCTGAAGTCATTCTTTGTATATGAATTGTTATGTTATTATCTTGCTATCGTTAATTGTATGCATGCGCTATAACGACTAATCTTGTTCATTCCACTATTGGATGTTTATATGATATGCCTTTACTTTCAATCATGTATATGTTAATGATATAGATGTGTAAAGTGTAGTAATATCGCTTTAAATCGCTGCGCTTAACTATTTAAGCACATCAATCATAAATAATTCAATATCTATGTCTTAAGGATACAGACATCTATATGTTTATCTTTCAGATATAGAGCATCAAAAGCTACACTTTAGAGCTTAAATAGATTCCCGGGATAGTTCCATTTATTTATATTTTGTTAAATGTATTAGTCTTTCGCCTATCACTAGTGTTACTTATAAAACATTCACTCATCCCACTTTATCTATTTCTGGGAAACTGGTCCCATTATCCCCAGTCGGAGCCACTATACCAAACGGAAAAGGAGCTGTACTAAGGTCTGGACTGGGTGATTTCCCCAATGTTGTTGCAGCGATTTTCGAGGCCTCAACAGAACCCTAACTTCCTCAGATCATATCTCCAAAAATATAGCGAGACAAGCTTTGAAATTTAGAACTGAGGTTCAACACGATTTCATCTCAAATGGGTTTTTTTTCACTTCTGAAACGTCGCAGAAAAAACGTTATAGTGAAAATTCCGCGATGACCTATTTGGAGCAACGAAACCCTAAAATCCAAAGCTCTCATACCAAATGTTATGGAACCAGCTCACAAAAAGATAGAAAATATAGATGAACGCCTTAGAAATAAGCCTCTTCAAGGGGGAAACCTCCTTTACATTACACAAATGAACAATTCTTAGATGATACAAATGACAGGACCTCCTTTCTATATATAGGAGTTTAAGGGGTCATAATATAACCAGAGCCGACATAACAATAATAATGTAAGGGCACAATAATAACAATAGTGGGCTTTTATGGGGCACAATAATAACAATATGGGGACTACATGGTACAATGATATAATAAGGGGGTTGTACTAATAACAATAAGGGGTTACACTAGTAGTAAAGGGGCCTAACATTATTATTATCATTGTATCCCCTTATTGTTATTGTTGTGCTCATGTTGTCCCCATATTTTTATTATTGTGCCCCATAGAAGCACATTATTGTTATTGTTGTGCCCTTACATTATTATTGCTATGTCGGCTTTGACTATATTGTGACCCCTTAGACTCCTATATATAAAAACGAGGTCTTGTCATTAGTATCATCCAAGAAATTTTCATTTGTGTAATGTAAAGGAGGTTTCACCCTCAAAGAGGTTGATTTTGAAGTCATTGATTTATATTTTATTCTATTTTGTGAGTTGGTTGCATAACAAAAAGTCTAAAAGATATCAAAAAGTAGAATTTTATAGTTCAACAAGGCATTGAAGCATGTTGACTTAGAAAAGTATTTAAGTAAATGGAAGTAGGGCTCTTTATAAATCTGCAAATACTCTCGTTGACTCCACTCTCCCATCTTGCAATTAGAGTCAAATTTTATGAAAATTTGCAATGAAAACTAAAAAGCATAAACAATAATACTTACAATTTGCAGTCATGGAAACAATTGTTGTTCTTCTACAAAGGAAACAATTGTTGTTCTTCTACAAACATTGGTGGATGTTGAAATAGATGCCTTGTGCAACACCAAGTCATTAGCTTCGAAACCTTGGATTGATGTTCAGTGTAGAGAGAAACCAACAAAATCCTCCAATGTATGCAATGAATATAATGAAATTATTTCTTTGCTCCTCCTGCTACTATACTTACGATGGCTATTGTAATTATGCAAACTATAAGAGAAGCACGTGCATAGTTTGAGAGTTTTTCCATTAATAGATTTACTTGCTAACAACCCTAAACCCTAAAAATTGCTGAAGCCTTTGTACTCGTGGAGGTTTTCAAAGAAGGTGCAACAATATATTAAAATGCTTCACTAAATTAGCAACCTTATTATAATTTGTCATATAAAGATAAATGATATGAGAAATGAAGTTAGGGGTGAACCTTTATGCATTTGGTTGGAACAGAAAAAAAAAAAGTCTAAAATAACTATTACGGTCACCTATAATTATATAAGGGACCATTTGTAATTTAAATGTAACATAGGGGAATGCTATAATCTAGTATATTTTTCCCTTGGTTGCATGTGTACATTACAAGATATTAAAGCCAACAATTGGTATCAAATATTGGTGCATCTGGTCTACTACTCATAATTATTGACATTTAAAAAAGACGATAATGAAAAATTTTATTGTCGAAAAGGGCACAACCACGATTCTACCATGTTGATGTATATTTTAAGAATATTGAGTTTGTAGTTTTTTCATGCGAATAACATAACTACATCACTACGCAATCATAGAAAAATTCAATATCATTTAATATGTTAGAAGAGCGACTATTTTAAGTGATGAAATGTCACAATAAGTTACACAAACTATTTGAAGTGATAGCTTCCATAAAGGAATATTTTTTTGCAAAGATTTAGTGAATAATTCAATCTCTCCATATAATTTTGAAATTTTTGGTTGAGGATTTATAACCAGTCAATTGAAAAATAGAATATGTCTAACATGTTGGAGATAAAGAACGTGGTTGAGGATGTGACCCTTGTTGTGTACAAGTGAGATGGAGACATTGAATAAGGAAATTAAATTTGATGGTTGAAATGATTAAAAGAAAATTCACTGAATAAAAATTGTACATGCAATCAACAAAGATATAATTTTTTCCTAATATTGCATTGAAATTATTAAGACCATGAAGGCCATCACTGGTTGGTGGAGAAATTCATCCCTAGGGAGGTGGTTTGCTACTCCTACTATGTTAAATAATGGAACGAGGGAGAAGTTTGTAATGCAGCCTTAGTATATTTGGAGGCATATTAACAAAGTTTGCGTAGAACCATATACTTAAAATAATATATATTTAAAAGTGAATATATGCACAACTTAGTAAACTAAAATGTGTTAGTTTTGGTAGCTCGGTTAAAAGATGATTTTTAAATTAAATGAGGAAGAACTTATTTATTTAAAAAAAAAATAGAAATGCAAAAGAAAAAGGGAAGAGGAAGAGCTTATGGATAAGAGAGTATGCAAAACCACCACTTGAAGTTAAGGTCACATTTTAGAAGAGAGGCATTCGTAGATATTGCATCATATGCATCAAAGATGAAGAAATATATTTTGGAAGGTAATTTGTTGTGATTTCACACTAAACCAGTTTTAAAGAATGTAAAAGACATTGTTTTTTCCTCGGACATTAAATTTAATTAAATATTTATCTTTATGTTCAAGTTTAAGTTTAAGTGAGGGCTAAGTGGAAAGTGGAGTCAAAATGAAAGTGTTAATTGATATTAGAATAAATGAAATACCAAGCAAAGAAAAAATGGTATATTTGGTGGTGAGATGTAAATGGGTATATGTAAAGGGTTTGTAATATTTTTGAGCATATAATTAATATCATGGAGTAATTGTCACATCGTGGGTTAGAAATACATTGTTTAAATGCTTATTGTACTCAACCTAAAAACATGATGTAAATATCTCCATACAATTCTTTGAATGTAGGGGGCATGCTTAGTTTTACTTGATACCTCAGAAATTTTTGGCCTTATAAAAGTGTAAGCATAGAAAACGTGTTTTTCCCCTAGCATTTTATGAGCCCTACCAATTCAAGATGCACTTGTACTAATCATGTAGCAAGTATCCTCTTACACTAAAGGGAGATGTGAGATCAAGTTGTGGAATTAACCTCTAGGGTCGGTAAAAAGCTTTTAAGGTTACTCTTATGCTAGCTTGATGTGAAATTAGAAAATTTGGGTCTTCAATGAAGGTAGAAGGTGAGATGAATTAATCTTAGAAGGTTGAGATAATTTTAGAATGTTGGGACCAAGTTATAATGAAGAGAGAATTTAACAAATTAATGAATCATATAGGTGAAAGAAATTCATAAAATACTAGTGAATACAATAGTTGACACTCATGTATCTTGGTAGATGGATTTTTTTATGTGGACATCAATAATTAATTGTTTGTAGCAAGAATCCAATTACAAAAGGGAAAAATATGATGACTACATGAAAAAGGAAGATAAAAACAAAGAAGTTGATGATAGTGATAATGATGTAGCAACAAAGAGAAAAGTGAATAGTAGGGTGAAATGAGATGATCATAGAGGGAATGACATAACAACAAGGAGAATAATAGAAGACGATGAAAAAGAGAATGATGCAACAACAAAGAGAGAAAATGATGCAACATCAGAAAATGAATGATGAAAACACAAAAGAGAAAGAAATATGTGAACATGTAAGTATGAAAAGAAATGAGAGAAGCAAGGTAAGAATAGTAGTACTATGTAGATGTAAATGAAAAAAACATCCCTAAAGTTTAATGACTCAAGTTTTTGGGTAATGGAAAGGTAATGGTCTTGATTTAGTTTTTGTATAAGTGCTAGATTGAACTAAATGGAAATTTGAATTATATGTACCTTAATCAATGATGATGTAAGCATGATGAGGCATATCTACTTTCAAAATAGGTTATGTTGAAAATTTTGTGGTACTCTAGAAACCACATTGTAAAGCAGGGTTTGTGATCTGTAGAAACCACTAATTTTGCGGTAAAAAAAACAAAGAAATAACATAAAGTTATTTGTTGTTTTGGGTTAGTTGAAACCACATAAATAAATTTATGTGATGTGTTGTTTGGGGTAAGTAAAAAAAAACTTGAGGTCTTGAGGATTGTAATGGTTAAAGGAAAGTCGATGCAAAAAATGATACATGTTATGGCTACAGGTGAGCCAAAGAAAACCCAAGGTTTTGTTATGTGTAATTGAATGAAAACTCAATATGATGATTGATCATGATGTAGGGGGAGTGAAATTTTTTTTATTTTTGCAAGTAAATAAAGATAGAGTAGTGATTATAGAAGATCAAGATGAAGAAGGGACTAGTTCAAAGATATTTGAAGAATTCATATTGAGACCATAAGTACTTGTCAATGGAAAGTATGTTGCAGAAACTCCTACATGTGATATGAGAAATGAAGGAAGATAGTGATGAATAATTATATGATTGGTTGGAATAGAATAACTGAGTATGACAAAACTATTATGGTCACCTATAATTATATAAGGGAAAATTTGTACTCTAAATGTAACATATGGGGAATTTTATAATATAATAGATTTTCCCATTTGCAAATATCTTAATCTCATGTTCTTGCTTCATATTTATTCTTAAATGTTTTCTTCTACATGTTACAGACTATTAAAGATCACAATGTATTGCCAAATTAATCATTAAGATTAGATAAAATCCATGTAGAGAACAAATTTCATATTTGGATTCTTATGATCCCATTTAAATAACTTCTTGTGTATAGAACAAGAAGGATCTAGTAGCCTTTCAGAGTCCAAAAATAATTTTTTCTTTTGAGAAGGTTATAATAAAACACAAGGAAATCGAAATATTTTAGAAAAAGCTTGCAAAATGGAAAAAAATTTCAATCATTGTGTTGGATCACCATGGGAGTGCAACTCTGATTAATTATTGTTACTTCTATATTATGGCCTTTCTTCCAAAAACCATGAAAGAATTCTATCCCAAGTTTAAACCACCTTCCATCAATTCCACTTTTAATTCTGAATTATATAATGAGTCAAAAAGTTTTTTTAACCACAACTCACCATTAATAATGAAATTTACAATAAAAATTTAAATTTACTATATATATTAATTTTTAAGACGAGAGGCGGTCTACTGTCCAGTATGGTGGAGTTGTGTAAGCATAATGTAAGAAATATTGTATGTAAACATTTTTTAAATGTCATGAAAAATATATGTAGAAAAAAATCAAAATGAAATGCGGGTTTCATATGTTTTAATTAATGTTCAAAGTAAAAGATATATAAATGTAAAATGTAATGCAAAATGTAAAATATAAAATGTAAAACGTAAAATGTAACATAATATAAAACGTAAATGTAAAGTAATATAAAATGCAAAATGTAGTGTAAAATGTCAAGCACAAAGATACCAATTTGATCACAAGAAATCGATTTGTCTATAATGTAAATTTAAGATACTATTGTTTCTATAACATATTATTATTTGTATAATAACCAATAATGTAAATTTAACATTATTATTATTAATGGAGTGTTAACATATTATTATTAGTATAATAAATAATATTTATTATTATTATTCCAATAAATTATGATAATAATATTCTCCATTGTAAGTATTATTATACTAGACCTCACATATATCTTGATTACAAAGAGTGACAATTCTCAATCATATGGAGAAAGAGAGAGAGATAAAGGGGAAAGAGAGAGAGGGAAGTGGGACAGAGGGAGGGATGAACCAAGACATAGAGAGATATAGGTGGAGACAGAGAGGGAGTGACAAGGGAGAGATGGAAAGAGAGTGAGGGAGAGAGGTTAGGAGGGAAAAGGGAGAGAGAAGAAGAGGACGATGAGAAAGAGACGCAAAAGCATGGATGGGGGAGAGAGTGGGAGAGAGAGAAGGAGAGATAGATAGTGATAGTGATAGAATTGGAGGGAAGAGAGAGAGAGAGAGTGAGAGAGAAATAGTGATGGGGGAGAGATAGAGGGAGATGGGAGATAAAGCGGGAGAGAGGAATAAAGGGAGAGGGGACTTCAGAGAAAGAGGGAGTGAGGGAGGGAGAGAGAGATGGAGTTGGAGGGGAAGAGAGAGGGAGGGAAGAAGAAAGACATAACATGAGAAAGGTGGAGAGAGAGAGAGGGAGTGAGAAGAGAGATACGGAGAGATAGAGTGAGGGAGGGAGGAGAGTGGGAGGTGGGGAGAGATAGAGATGGGAAGAGAGAGAGAGAGAGAGAGAGAGAGAGAGAGAGGAAGAGGGAGGAAGATATGGATAGATAGAGATGGAAAAAGAGTGTGTATGTTTGGGGGGTGAGTTAGAGCGACAAAGAATGGAAGTCTAAGGGAGATAGAGATATTGATAGAGGGGGGAGAGAGGGAAGAAGAGAAAGGTAAAGAGAGGGAGGGAGGGGGAGATAGATAGATATGGAGAGAGAGAGTGTGCGTGTTTTGGGGGGTAAGATGAAAACTCAAACAAGGAGAGATAGAGGGATATATATATATGGAAGGGGGAGAGAGAGATGGAGAGATGGGGAAGAGAGGGAGAGAGAGAGAGAGATATGGGGGAGAGAGGAAAGGAGAGAAGGAGGGAGATAGATATAGAGATGGAGGAGAGAGAGAGATGGAAGAAAAAAGAGAGACACAGAGACAAATATAGATATTATATAGTATTATATAATATTGAACATTATTAATCATATAGGAGGAGGACGTAAGGATTTTACAATAGGAAAAAGAAGTTTGACTTACAAAGCTATGAATATTTTGGTTTTCCACCGAAATAGATGCATTGATTTCAGTGTATATGTTGATTAATGATTTGATGTAATTAGATATATTTAATATACATTAATTTCAAAGTAATTATATTAATAGTGTGCATTTGTTTTAGTATAAGCACAAAAATTAATAACAATGTGCATCAATTTTTGTGTTATATCTGTTAAGTCATAGATAAAATACTTGAATTTCCAACCTAAATAAAATGTTCACTTACCTGAATTGTTTTCTTCTTGATACTGTAAACTATTTGTAATTGACTAAATTCTTATTATTCACATTTTTTATCAATCAACATTGTTAGTAACTTTGCATTCAAATGAAGTAATAGAAAATAACTACCATTGAAACTTACTTGGGGTTTAACACTACATAGGTCACAATGATTGACTTTGGAGAAAGATACTACTAATATTGGAGAGCAAAAGAGACATGGTATGACATTTACTACAATAGCTCAAGTTAAATATGTGATTGGTTTTTGGTTTCAACTACCCTTTTCATATGATCAATATGAAAGGATGACAAAACTAACAAGTGTAACAATAATAAAAGTCGAAGAAAATTGTTTGGGATTGGTCACAATGAAGACCATTTGTAACTGAATGCATTCTTATTGTTCACATTTCTATCATTCAACATTATCACATTGCCACTTTGCAGTCAAAATTTGGATTGCATCATTTTTCATCATTCAAATTATTAACAATCTCTATCATCTCAACAAACTAAGATAACTAAGCAAACCTAAAATTAAAATGCCCATGCTAATCTTAGACATATTTAGCATATTTATAATTATTAGAATAATTAGATGTTCAACAAATTTTGTGTGACTATGAAAGAATGAAACCAATGTAGACCTATGGTAACTGTGAAGCTATCATGTGACAAGAGGGAACAAATCTCTCTAGGTGAAAACTATTCCTCAAGTTATTTTTCTAGAAAAAGATATTTGCACCTCTAGAGATTTGATCCCTTTCGATGCTTGATAGATACATGATTAAGATGGCTCTAGGTTTGTTTTAATTTTAATTATTTTAAAATCAAGCATTATATTTTTTTATAAATAATAATAATAATAATATAAATGAAAATAATAATAATAGTGGTAAATTAATTGTTATATTAATATTTATAAGTCACATATAGTCTTGGAGTATGCCCTAAAAATGCTTGTGCTTGGCTAGGAGTTTGTCTTTCTCAAGCATAAGAAAACTAGTTAACAACTCAAGACCTAGTGATATTTGGCAGGAGTCAAAGCCTTCCCCTTTATAGACCACCAATCGATCATTCCATTGGCATGCTTTTCCTTGAATAATCGTGATGAATCAGTTTGCATTCACATATAATAGCTAGAAATAGATGTGCTCATTGCAAATTTGACACCTAAAAACTGAGTTATGATAGATTTTCCCAATGTTAGAAAAAATCAAGTATAATTTCCCCAATGTTAAAAAATGGTGTTGTCTACCGAGGCCATAATTTTGTGAGGAAATTTGTTTTCCATCGGAATCTCGCCATTTTTTTTCAAAAAATATGACCATAAAAATGCTTGAATTGTTTTTTTGATGCTGGAAATGGATTCATCACCTTCAAAAAACGCCAGAGAACAAAATCCTAAATCTTGACAACTATAACCTAGATTTCCCAAAATTTCTACCCGATTTTTGCCAAAATCATGCTAAAATTTCCACTATTTTCCACCCAAAATTGTGTCCTCTTTATATTACCCTTTAAAAATGGTGAATACAAGGTACTTCAATTCCACATGAAGAGGGAATATTTAAAGACATGGAATTTTCTCTCTCTTCAACCAAATTTCTTCAAGATGCTTGAATTTGAAATTCCTATCTCGACGTCATTCGATACTCCACTCCTATTCTTTTTGGACGCAACTTCAAATTGCTTGTTGGGCTATGTGAAACTATTAATTTATTTAGCAGTGGTCACTCCAAACATGAATTCAATGGAAACTCTGAATTTACCTGCTTATCCACACCTTCCCCCAACGTTCTTTCAGCACATGCCACAACCCACAAAGAGTTAGGCAAAGATGTAGTCACAGATATGGTAGGGAAAAAAAACACAAAAGAAAACCAATAAAAACAACAAATCCCATTGATGTCACCTTATCAGTTGGATCCCTTCACTTTGTCTCACAAGTATCAACCTTCAGCTCTTCCTTTTTTCATTACTCTTATAATCATTTTGAAAACATATTTTGAGTTTTCTCATTCTAAAAAGGTGTTTTGCAGAGTGGTTTCAGTACCATTAACCCGAAAGAGATCCTATAATTTCATTCCCCAACAGGACACAATCCTATACTATTCCTAGAGAAATAGCCCTAGAGGTTTATCATTACAAAAGATACTAGAATCTTTGACACTACCCAAGGGTAGCTTAACATTTGATCAATAACTATAGTTATACTAATCCATGTGCTTAATTGCTATAAGTATTTATTTGTTGGAACTCCAAATGATGATGACCATGATAAGGTGTGCAACTGGAAGGTTCCCTAATACGCTTAGAATTTGGAGGGAGGAGTACGTGGAGGCATGGAAACCCATTGTCAATGGTTTAAATGACAAAGGAAGCATTTTCTTCTATCATATGTGGCATACTAGAAGGGTTTCCCACATCAGTAAGTATCTATGCTTCTTATTGCATTTCATTGCTATCCATTAATTCATTTCATGTACCAACTTGACGGATTTGTGTGGATTTGATTAAGTTGATTTTATTCCAAAGAATGATTCCCACTATAATGCCATATTTTGTTGGCTTTATTTGGCTTTGGCATCTCATAACCAAAAAAGGCAAGCCACAACTCTTAGTCTCTTGGCCTAATAAATTTGTAAGACAACCAATTTGGAAACCAATTCAAATGTATATGAATAACTAATGTTGAAGAATGATGTACATAGTGTACATATTGATATAGGTAAACCATTGATATAATTTCATAAGTTTCTTGGAATCCAAAAACTAATCACTATAACGCACGCTAACCCTAACTTAATCTCGAGGATTAGGTGTCTAACTTTCCCCCCTTAATCGGAAGGGACGTATCAAAGTCAAAGAATGAGAGCTAAAAATTCATAAATGCATCTCAGCCAAGAGTTGAATGTCTCTCAAAAATGGTTTTCAAAAGATGACCACAAACCAAGGATGGTGGTTTTTAAGATAAAATCACAAACAACGCAAAAAATTGAAGAACTAAAGGTCTCGACCAATGATGGTTTAAGGATGACCATCAACTCTCGAACTATCATAACAATTACTCAAACAAGACAACTTTGGAACAATTCATAATTTAAAATCCTCTCCCAGTGGAAGTGCTCCATCAGAAAGCTCAGCATGTAAAAAAAATGCAATCATGCTCATTCTCATAGAGCATAAATCAAGACAATTATATCTAGAACTCTAAATCTCAACTCAGACTCTAGACAGTAGCAACAATTCCCCCATTGTCTCATACACAGTGAGAAGATGAATTAATTTTCATCACAACAAGGTTGGTCAATACTCACAAACATATCATATGGTATGACCTATAAAACTTCTTGGCTCTTTTGTACCAATCCCAAGAGACAGT
>APFE030770065.1:62291-98175 GCA_000404065.3 Pinus taeda | reverse complement strand
AGAAGGATACCTGCAAGATGGTTCAAGGAGCACTGGTATTGATGCGGGGAGTTCGGATTGGAACTCTGTACAAGTTGTAAGGTAGCACTGTTGTTGACGGGTGCAATAGTTCTATGGTTCTTGAAAATGGAACAAAAAATCTAGTGGTCTCTGGAGAGAAGACCATGTTGTGGCATCAAAGGCTTGGACATATTGGAGAGAAGGGCCTTCGAATACTTCATGGTAAAGGTATGGTAGAAGGTATGAGTAACAACTCTCTGGATTTTGATTTCTGTGAAAATTGTGTATATGGGAAGCAAAATTGGGTGAGTTTCCCCTCTG
Organism: Pinus taeda; assembly: GCA_000404065.3. Lineage (NCBI taxonomy): Eukaryota > Viridiplantae > Streptophyta > Pinopsida > Pinales > Pinaceae > Pinus > Pinus taeda. The sequence goes on along the minus strand of APFE030770065.1, from coordinate 97,854 downwards.
GTGGTAAGAGGGCGAAACAGATATTAGAGCTTGTGCACAGTGATGTGTTTGGACCTATGAGGGTTCCATCACTGGGTAAGTCTGTGTACTATGTATCATTTATAGATGACTTCTCAAGGAATACATGGATATATTTCCTTAAGAAGAAATCTGAAGTCTTTGACAGGTTTAAAGAATTTATGCTCTGGTGGAAAATCAGACAGAGAAGAAGATAAAGGTGTTGAGGACAGATAATGGTGGAGAATTCTGCAGCAAGGAATTTGAAGAATTCTGTAAGAAGTGTGGTATAGCATGGCAGAAGACTAATCCATATACACCTCAGGAAAATGGACTCGCAGAAAGAACGAATAAGACGTTGATGGAAAGGGCAAGAAGCATGCTCAGTGGTGCCGGGTTAGGACAGGAATTCTGAGCAGAGGTAGTGGATACTACATGTTACCTGGTCAACAGGTCACCTTCATCAACGTTGGAGGATAATACTCCACAAGAAGTATGGACTGGTAAGAAACCCTCTCTTTTACATCTGAGGGTATTTGGATTTGATGCATATGTACATGTTCCAAAGGAGAAAGAACCAAGTTGTATAGTAAATATGAAATGTGCATCTTTATTGGGTATAAGTATGGTTTAAAGGGTTATAAGCTTTGGAACCCAGTCACACAGAAGGTTGTGTATAATTGAGATGTGGTGTTCAGAGAGGTGAAATATGTTATTAAACATGAAGTCCAACCAAAGGAACCTGTGAAGATAGAGTTTGAACTAAAGGAGGAAGAATCAGACTTTGTAGTAGAGGAGGAATCAAAAGATGAAGAGCCACAAAATTCAGCTGTGAGAAGATTAGTTCGAGAAAGAAGGCAACCAGAAAGGTATAGTCCATCTGTTTTCTGTTCAAATTTTGCTTTGTCTGTTACTGATGATGATCCCAGAACTGTGAAGGAAGCAGTAGATTCAGAGGATGGAAAACTCTGGAAAGAGGCCATGGTTGATGAAATGGCATCTTTGCACAAAAATGAGGCTTGGGATCTGGTGGAGTTGCCGGCTGGAAGGAAACCCATTGGCAGCAAATGGGTGTTCAAGAAGAAGACAAATGCAGAAGGGAAGGTGGAGAAATACAAAGCTCGGTTGGTAGCAAAAGGTTATTCCCAGGTGCCGGGAATTGATTTTGGTGATATTTTTTCTCCTGTTGCCAAGGTAACTTCTATTAGATTACTTTAATCTGTTGCTGCTGCTTTTGATTTTGAGGTAGAACAGATGGATGTGAAGACAACATTTCTTCACGGGGATTTGGAAGAGGAAATCTACATGAAGCAACTTGAAGGCTTTTCGGTGAAGGGTAAGAAAGAACTAGTATGCAAGTTAAAGAAGTCTCTGTATGGGTTAAAACAATCACCAAAGATGTGGTATCAAAATTTGATACATTATACGGGGACTTGGCTTCACCAGAAGCAAGCAGATCATTGTGTGTATTTTAAATTAATTGGTGACCATGTTATCTATCTGGTCTTGTATGTGGATGATATGTTGTTGGTTGGAAATGACAAAGAAATTATCCAGGATTTGAAGACCCAATTGTCCTCCAAATCGACATGAAAGATCTCGGTGCTGCAAACTATATTTTGGGCATGGAAATTAAAAGAGATCGGGCAAAGAGGAAGCTCTGGTTAAACCAGAGGAAGTATGTCGAGACAATATTGCAAGGGTTTAATATGCAGGATAGTAAACTGGTGAAGGTTCCTATTCCTATAGGTGTGAGGTTATCTGCTGAACAGTGTCCCAAGGCACAAGAAGAGGAAGAGGACATGTCCCGTGTTCCATATGCAAGTGCAGTCGGTAGCATGATGTATGCCATGGTCTGTACTAGACTAGACATTGCACATGCAGTGGGAGTATTGAGCAGGTTTATGTCAAAACCAGGGAAGGAGCACTGGACAGCAGTAAAGCGGGTTTTCAGGTATTTTCGTGGCACTAGTGATTATGGTTTGTGCTACCAAGGAAGACCAGGATTGGACATAGTGTTGGATATCCGTGGCTTTGTTAATGCAGACTGGGCTGGAGATCTGGATCAGAGAAGATCTACAAGTGGGTATGTGTTTAACCTATTTGGAGGTGCAGTCAGTTGGATGAGTAAGAAACAATCTGTAGTGGCACTATCAACTACAGAGGCAGAATACATGGCAGCCAGTCATGCAAGCAAGGAAGCAGTTTGGTTGCAGAGATTGTGTTCAAGTATGGGGTTAGTACAGGGAGCTATAAGGATAGACTGTGACAGCCAAAGTGCAATTTTCTTGGCAAAGAACCCTGCTTATCATTCAAAGAAAAGCACATTAATGTTCAGTATCACTTTGTGAGGGATATGATAGAAGACAAAAAGGTGTTGCTGGTAAAAGTGGACAATTTGAAGAATACTGCAGATGCATTGACAAAATCTGTGAGCTCTGAGAAGTTCTCTTGGTGTAGAGAAACAATGGGCATTACAGGGCTAGAAAAATGACTAATCTCTCCTATGGAAAGAAAATATCAAGTGGGAGATTGTTGGGTTATGTTATATTCTTTCCACGACTAACCTACGTAGTGAACTGGGGGGTTAGAGGGGGGGTGGAGCCCCCCCTTCATTGTGCTGATTGCGCAGCGGGGGAAACAGCCCCTCTGGGGAGTTTGAGGGGGGCGGGTAGCCCCCCTCTATGGGGTCTGGGGCAGCGCCCCAGGAAAATTGTTTTGGACCCTATATTAGGTCGGGCAAACCTACCTATGGTTTTCGGTGCATTGTTTTGGATGCAATGGTTTTCGGTCCATGGTATTGGATGCTTTGGAATGTATAAATATGTATTGTAACATTGAAAGGAACAAAATGAAAAATCAAGCTGTTAGTCCTGGTTTTGGGATCCAGTGGGAAATCTCTGTGTATATGTGGTTTATGTGTTATGCTCTCGCATTTTTATTTTTCCTGTGATTTAGAATCTGTATGCAGGTAATTTTTGTACGGGGTTAAAACCTACATGAACAAGACTGCCCACTCAAAGGAAGAAATATGAGCAGTAAAAACTCCAACATGGATAAATGTGGCCTAGCTCTATATGCTCAAAATAATGGAAACCATTGGTTTTTGGATAGTGGGTGCTCCAAACACATGACATGAGACAAAGGGAAGTTTGTCTCGTTGAGAAAAAAGGAAGGGAATGTGTCCTTTGGAAGTAGATATAGCAGAATTGTAGGAAAAGGAACTATTACTCTAATCAATGGAAAAGGAAAATCTCAAGATGCTTTGCTAGTTAATGGACTCAAAGACAACCTCCTCAGTGTCAGCCAAATTTGCGATCAATGACATAAGGTTGTCTTTAGCACCAAAGACTGTGAAATAAGGAACTTTTCCTTAGGGGAAATTGTGGAAAAAGGGGTGAGAACACTAGTCAACATTTACATTCTAAACAAGATTCAAGAAAATAAATGCTACTTGAGTCAAGAAGATGAAAGTTGGCTGTGGCACAAGCGACTTGGACATACAAGCTTTGAAAATCAAATCAATATTAGCAAGATCAAAGTTGTACGAGACATCCCAAGGATGTTCAAGCCAAATCAAGGAGTATGTGGTCCATGTCAACATGGAAAGCAAACTAGAACCAGCCACAAGACAAAGGAGCTGTCTACATCGAAGCCCTTAGAGAACATCCATGCTGATGTGTGTGGGCCAACTAGAAATCAGACACTCCAAGGAGAAAGGTACTTTGGTTATTTGTTTATGACTATACTAGAATGACGTGGATATATTTATAAAGTATAAATCTGAAACTTTTGAGTTTTTTAAGAATCTAAAAGCCCTTGTAGAAAATGAAAAAGATTCAAAAATTAAGTGCCTCGGAACAGACAGAGGGGGAGAATTCACATCAAACGAGTTTAGTAAGTTCTGTAATATTCATGGAATTAAAAGGGAATTCTCTACTACCAGAACACCTCAGCAAAATGGGGTAGTTGAAAGAAGAAACCGAACAATCGAAGAAATGGCAAGAACAATGTTACTAGAAGTAGACTTGCAGCCAAAATTTTGGAGAGAAGTAGTAGGGACAACTGTCTATACATTAAATCGAACTCAATTGAGACCAAACTGTGAAAAAACACCTTATGAGTTATGGAAGGGAAGATCAACTTCAGTAAAGTACTTCAAGATCTTTGGAAGCAAGTGCTTCACAAAAATCAATGATGGCTCACTAGGAAAGTTTGATTCTCAAGTTGATGAAGGGATATTTCTTGGATACTCTACATGGAGCAAGGCTTACAAGTGCTATAATTTTTTATTGAAGAAAATAGTGGAAGGCATTGATGTAAATTTTGATGAAGGACTTACAAAAAAAGAAATTGAAGAATATGAAGATGATCTTTTCATTGAAGAAGAAGAAGGACCCAAAGAAGAAGAACCTGAAGAAGAAAAGATAGATGAGGAAGAAGAAGAGGAGAAAGAACCACCTCATTCCCCTTCAAAGATGAAGTTTATCCAGAAATATCATCCAGAAGAGTAGATTATTAGCAATAGAGATGAAGGGATGCAAACCTAAAGAAGGGTCACCATTACACCAAAGAGAAATGTTATTGCTATTCTATCTATGACAGAACTAGAAACTTTTGTAGAAGCAAGTAAGGATCCTCATTGGGTAAAAGCCATGGAAGAAGAAATGTCCCAAATTAAGAAGAACAAGACATGGGAGATGGTACCTCATCCAAAGGAAAAAATCATAATAGGAACCAAATGGGTGTTCAAAAATAAAATGAATGAAGAAGGACAACTTATCAGAAACAGGGCAAGGCTTGTCTACAAAGGCTATTCACAAATTGAAGGAATTGACTTTGAAGAGACATTTTCACCAATAGCCTGTATGGAAGATATCATGATGTTATTGGATTTTTCTTGCTCAAAAGGATTCAAAATCTATCAAATGGATGTGAAATCAACATTTCTAGATGGGGAACTCAAAAAAGAAGTATAAATGGAGCAGCCAGAAGGGCTTGATCTAACAGAAGGTAAGGACTTAGCCTGCAAGTTGAAAACAACTTTATATGGGTTGAAACAAGCTCCTAGAGCTTGGTATGAAAGATTGGATCACTATCTACAACGACAAGGCTTCAAAAACGGAGTGGTTGGAAGTAATCTATACATAAATATAGATGAAGGTAAGTTACTAGCTACTCTTGTTTATGTCAATGATCTGATTTTTGCTAGTAATAATGATGAAATGAGTCATGAATTTTTTCAAAACATGTCAAAAGAGTTTAATATGTCAATGATTGGAAATTTGTCTCACTTCCTTGGACTTCAAGTATCCCAAACCAAAGTAGGATTGTGTATATCTCAAACCAAATATCTAAAATACATCCTCAAAAAATATGTAATGGAGGACTGTGCACCCATGAGCAAACCTATGACCACAAACTGAAAATTGAGCAAAGATGATGACTCCCCTCTAATAGATGCAACTCATTACATGTCAATAATTGGTGCCCTTCTATACTTAATAGCTACAAGACTAGGCATAATGCAGGCAGTAGGATTGGTGGAAAGATTCCAATCTGCTCCCAAACAATCCCATTTATTAGTTGTAAAAAGAATTCTCAGATATCTGAAAAGAACTCCTAATTTCATTCTTTGGTACCCAAAGAGCTCAACACTAAGTGTAGTTGCATACACCAATGCTGACTAGGCTCTAAGTATAGATGATGAGGAAAGTACTAGTGGAAATGCGTTCTTCCTAGGAGACTATTTAGTATCTTGGCTTAGCAAAAAATAGTCATCCATATCATTATCCACAGCCGAAGCCGAGTATATTGCTACAACAGACTATTGTACTCAAATACTATGGATGAAGGAAGATCTAAAAGATGTAGACATATGTACATATCAACCGATTACCGTCTATTGTGACAACACAAGTGCTATCAGTCTTAACAAAAATCTAGTGATGCACTCAAGAACCAAACACATACCAATCAAGTATCATTTCCTCCATCAGCAAGTAGCTAAACAAAAAATCGTCCTAGAATATATTATTACTAAGGAGCAAATAGCTAATATTTTCACAAAACCTCTTCCTCGAGAAGCATTCAAACATCTGCGTCAAAAGATGGGGGTTATTTCTTTATCATCACTCAAATTCATTCATAAAGATGTAGCAGGATAGGGGGATCAGTTTGATAGGGGGATTCCATATGCATTCCTTTGCCATTGAAGTCAAAGGGGGAGAGCAGAAGAATATTTCCATTAATAACAAAGGGGGAGATTGTTGGACATAGATTGTCATTGATGTTAATATGGAAATATTCTAGGAGCAAAAGGAGCCAAGAGGAGCCAAGAGGAGCACACAGAGCCATCGGAGGAGCAATGGGTGCATTTATATTATCGAGAGCTATTGGGCCACTAAAGAACTATATGCATGAAGATATAGGTAGAGGAGCATATATCATACATATGTGTTTTTACACTATTGGAGGCACAGAATCTTATATATATATATATATAATAAGATATAATATATTATATATTATATATATATATATATATATATATATATATATATATATATATAATATATATATATATAATATATATATATATAGATATATACATTTATACTATTAGGCCCGTAAAACCCATGTATGCATGCTTTAACACTATCAGAGGTGAAAGACTTGGCTCTAGGGAAAATACACTATCGGAGGCAGATTGCAGACTTGAAACTCTATACATCAGAGTGTTGAGTTGTACCAGGTTCGGCACATCGCATTGCTATGAGGGGTCTATGTTAACGTCGAGCCCTAACCCTGTGCGACTTGCAATCACCGATAGTGAGTATCGCATTGGCACTTTGGAAGCAGGATACAATATGTTAAGCGGTCCATTGCAATCACTGATAGCGATATTACATCAGACCTCCGCCAGGGACAACTCCTGATTGTGATGCATATCCATGCAGACTAGCCACACATTACAATATGACTTAATCTATGATCACGTCTGTCACATATCACAAGCTGTAAAGCCTTGCCACATTGGAAGCATTGACTGCAATAGGTTGTGGACCCGAAGGGGATATTAACTATGGTTTAATACCATATCACATCTATTCCATTGGAGCAGTGAAGGATTGGCCATCGGCCATCGAAGGAGTCATGGGTCTAATATATAAAGGACCCCCAAGAGTCATGAATCTCCGATTACAATTTAAGCGTAGACCTGATACAGGAATAGTTGAAAGGCTTACAATGGTTGTTCTGATGGTTCAAAAGGCTGAAAGTTAGTTAATGGGGGTGAATCATGGCGATTATGATTGAGATCGAGACAAAACATCTTCATTTAACTGAAAGAACTCTATATATGCCCACAATCATTGCCAAAAGGAGCACTGTTATGGTAAACTGGGAAGATGTGTTCTTTGTGGATTGTTTGGACCTGTCTAATGAATCTACACGTCCCGAGAGAGTCAGTGAACTTGAATAGAGCAAAGGAAGCCACAGTGATTGAGGAAGAAGCCTAAGAGTATGTGTAAGCAAAAATGAATGGACAAAGGCATGGGAATGAATAAAATAGTAAAAACAGAGAACTATGGTTGCAGTCATTGTGGTGAAGAAACAGAGGGTGAGGCAGTAGAAGCAGTAGAGGCAGCAGAAGCAACAGAGATAGTAGAGGTAGCAGAAGTAGCAGAGGTAGTAGAGGTAGGAGAGTAAGAGTGAAGGAGAACCATAGCTGAACAAAGATTAGCAACATACCAGTTTATACTAGGGTTGGGTTGGATCCCAAGAGGTTGGAGCCTCAGAACTGAACATGACTAAAGTCCTTAGAAGTTGGTGCTCCTAAGGCAGAACCATTGCAAAACAGAGTTGGTGCTCTGGAGGTTGGAGCCTCGCTGAAGTCCAAATTGGAGCTTGGAAACTAATCAAAATCAAATATATACTTATATTGTATTTATTTCATTGCATTGTGTTATGTTTAATAAAAGCATTAATTTCAGCTGTTGATTTTTGTGTTCTATATATATATATATATATATATATATATATATATTATATATATATGCTTTTGGTAATAACTAAAACAATTAAAAAGAAATACTAATTCACCCCCCCTCTCAGTATTTCCAACAATAATATCCTGTATCAATAGCCTTATATGGCTCATATTCCACTCCAATAGGCTTATGTCCCTTATGATTTGCAAGCCTTGGTTAATCCACCTTACACTCCACAAGAAGGAGCTTATGTCTAGCCTGGTCAATCCACTATTCCTTGCGGATATTGTCAGATTCAATTTGGAAATTACCAAGACCCTCAAGTTATATCCCAAGGAACCATCCAACAACCCTTTCAATAGCAATGTTAACTGTTGCATCAACAAGGGAAACCGCTATAGCAAAAAGGGAAACCTTTGCAACAATAGGGGCAATCTTTATATCCATTTGAACAACCTACTCAACCCTTGTATCTGCAAGGCCAACCTTTTCAACAGCAAGGTCAACCTTTATAGTAGCAAAGTCATCCTTTGCAGCAACAAGGTCAACCTCCACAACAAGATAAGCCTTTCTAGGCACAAGGTCAACCCTTGGAGTAGCATGGTCAATATTTTCAGGTCTAGGGTCAACAGGTCCAACAAACTTACAATATGTATGCCACATATAATGCTTATAAATGGCCTATGGTAGGTCAATATGAAACCTACCCTAGACAAAATTCACCTTATGGTCAAGGTACCCCTCAGTGAGGCTAAAATAAAATCTCGTATTGTCAAAATCCTTCAATGTGGGGGCAAAATCCTTACCAGCAAGGTTGGAAATGGTAGTTTAGGCCTCCTCAAAGGCCTTATATGCCCTTCAATCTACAATTTCCATTTTTAGCTATGTTGGAATTGCCTGATGTTTCATAAATTACAAATTATCCCATCCTTCCTTCGCCTTATTGGCCTCCAGTTCCTACCAAAATTCAAAGCGATTTCCCTAAGTTCGAAAGAAAGTCTAAAGAGGACTTTCAAGCCCATGTGATGACATATTGCCTATGGTGCTCCTCTAATTCATATATTGACAACTATGTACATATTTTTCTCTTTTAGAGAACCCTCATAGGTGCTTCCACGAAATGGTATATCAAGTTGCCTTGAGCTACCTATGTTGACTTTAAATCTTTAGATATGGACTTCCTCACCCACTTCCAATTGCTGGTTTGATATGAAACTCGCACTCATTTTCTCACATCCGTTAAGCAAGATACTATGACCCACATGTCCGATCATATCCATGAATGGATATGTCAGTGTCGCCTCATCAAATTCAATATTTCTTATTATTTATTGACTGAATGGTTCACAAAATCATTTGTTAACAATATTTCTAGGGATATACCTATGGGTAGATGTGTTAATGAAGACAAAGTTATTTCTCATGCCTAGTATTTAGACTTATTCTATTCCCAATCTAGCACATTGTATTAAATGTTTCCTGATGCTCCAAGACCATATTCGAATCCAACAACCTCAAATTCTCCCGATGTACGACCTGTTGATGGTTTAATTGGTTCAATGTCTTAGACTTCCACTAAGATTTATTTGAAGAAAAATTTTGTTTCAAACACTGGTTCCAACAATTCTTCGAAAAATTCATCAAATCCTAATAGAACCTCTGAGGTACATGCTGTACAGTCTACCACAACATATAAGGCCTCAAAGGGTAAGAAAAAGGGTTAAGGTAAATCCAAAACCAATACCCCGAAATAGGATCCACCCAAATCATATGTTGATGATACTTCTAAACGAAAGCCGAAATATCCTTGCCTCATCTGTGAGGAAGACCATTATACCAAGGACTTTCCCAGACATACCAAAGTTAACCCCTTATTAAAAGGGAATCCGTCTATTTTGAAAGAACCTTTTCCATATCAATAGATGCAGTTGGTAGACCAACTACAATCCTCTGCCTCCTCTGGTTCCCAAGTTTTCATGATGCAAGGTTCATCACCTATTTTGACTGCTACTCGAAAAAAGGACTATCAAAATCTGCAAAAGTAGACGGTGGAGAAAGAAGTCACTGATGTACCTTCTACTTTTTATGGTCTACTCCATATTAAGCATCCTAACAATGAGTTAGCAATCCGACCACCTCCCAAGGGTGTACTTCGGAAATCATTTTATAATCTGAATTCTAAAACTGCATAACATTATAATATTGTTTAAGATTTAGCTCAAGCACCTTCGACGATGTCTACTTTGGAAGTTCTCCAAACCTGTCTAATGCATTGGAAATCATTGTTGTCTATTATAGGCACTATTGATCCTATCGATTCGACTTTAATTACCTTTGATATTGAAAAATATGTTCCTTGTCTTCCTCATCATATTGCTTTTTTGATTCAAGTTATCACTAAAAGAAAGATGATCCATCAGACTATTATTGATGAAGGTGCTTCCACCTGCATCATCTCTATTTCATTTTGGAAGGCCATTGGCTCTCCTCTTAATCATTCTTCAAACACTTTGGAGGCCTTTGATGGCAGAGGCTCCCATCCATATGATAGTATCACAAAATTTCCAATCACGTTGGAAGGAAAGACCATTGAGATAGAAGTGGAAGTTGTAGATGCAAATCTCAATTACAACCTTATTCTCGAGCAAATTTGGATGAACACTATGTTTTGTGTGGTTTCTTCTTTATTTTGGGTGCTTTACTTTCCTCACGAAGGAAAAATTGTCACCATCGACCAACTATCTTTTTTCTCTTCCTATTCATTGAACGGTAATGTCCCATATGTGGTAAATACCAAAATTACTTATGAAAGTGTTGGGGTAGGTCTTTCCAAAGCAGATAAACTTGATTCATTTGGTGATTCTATGTCATTAATTCCATTAGATCAAGACTATCAAGAAATTGTCTTGGCTTCTACGGACACTTTAGAAAGTCGCGCTATTTTTAGTATGAACCTAGATACTTATGTGCCATCTCCTTGGCTTGGTTCATGGGATTCTCTGGATCCTTTGAATGAGACATTCCCCACCGATGAGAGTATAGTTGAGGTTATGTCTCTCAATGCAACTCCTTGGAACAATCTCCATCATCATTCTTTATTTTTTCCTAGCCTCAGTGAGATGCCTTCATCTCTTGAAGCATTCATTTCTAAATACCCAACACATCCACTTCAAACACCTATTTTGGTGCACCAAGTCCTATCCGAGGGTATTATGGGAAACATTACTACAACCATGCCTCTTGACATTTCCATTAAACCTGTCATCAAAAACATTCATATTGGGTTGTCCTGTTATCTTGATTAGACCAGGGTTTGAACTCTTCAAATAATTTCAAGATGTCTTCACATGGTCATACGGGGAAATGCTTTGTATTGATCCAGCAATAGTGGTGCATGAAATACATACCTATCCTAGTACAAAGCCTATTCATCAAAAACTTCATCCTGTGCATCCTAGGAAGGATACTATTATTAAGGAAAAAGTGGAAAGGATTTTAAAAGATGGTTTTATCTATCCAATCCGATTGACAGATTGGGTGTCTAACATTGTCCCTATTGCTAAAAAGAAGGACATGCTTCGTGTCTGTGTTGATTACCATGACATCAACATGTTCAAAAGACAAATATCCCACTCCATTTATCGATCAAATCATCAATGAGTGTGCTGGGAGTGAGATTTTCTTGTTTATGGATGGTTTTTCTAGCTACAGCCACATCTCACCCACTGATCAACATAAGATGACTTTTATCTATTCGTGGGGCACTTTCTCCTATAAGAAGCTTCCTTTCAATTTAAAAAATGTTGGCGTTACCTTCCAGAGAGCAATGCCTTATGAATTTCATGATATTCAACACATTGTTCAACCTTACCTCGACGGCTTACTAGCTCATTCTGTTAAGCATCATGGCCATCTAGACCATTTAAGATCAATTTTTCTGCGATGTCGTCATTATAACATCCATCTTAATCTACACAAGTGCATTTTTTGTGTTGAATCTAGTAATCTCTCGAGTTTTTTTGTGTCCCACGAAGCTATCTGAATCGATCCTTTAAAATTTGAGGCTATTGTGAACTTATCCCCCCCACCTCTTTGCTTCAATTGCAAATCCTACAAGGAAAGGATAAGTTTCTTCGTCGATTCATTCCTAACTATGTTGAACTCACCAAGAGTTTTACTCACTTTCTTAACAATGGGTTCCCTTTCATTTGGGATGAAGTTTCCCAGAAATCCTTCAATGCTTTGAAAAACACACTTATTAGTTCTCCTTTACTGCATCCCCCTAATTATCGACGTAATTATTTCCTATACTTGGTTGCAACTAACAGTATCGTTACTATGGTGTTGATTTAGGATGATGACGATCGAAATGAACATGTGGTTTATTATTTAAGACAAAATATCCTTGACACTGAATTTCAATATGACCATGTCAAGAAGCTTGCCTTGGCAGTAGTCCATGTTGTCCAAATATTTCACCATTATATCCTTTTATAGAAAACCACGGTGATTTTCAATTGCAACCCCATGAACTATATATTGACTCGTGAATTACTGGGGGGGAAATACTCCAAATGGATTGTTATCCTACAAGAGTTTGATTTGGATTTCACTACCACCAAATCAAAGAAATCACTTTTTTTGCTGAGTTGATATGTGCCCTTCCATCTACAAGCACTTCTACTAATTTTACTGAGCATATTCTAGATGAAACTCTATTTCTCATCAGCACCCTTGACCCATGGTATGGAGATATTATCGTTTATCTTCAAACCTAAACCTTCAGATCTATTTTGTCTCGATCTGACCGATGTCGTATCCAACATCAATCCCAATCCTATCGGATTCTTGGTGATACATTGTATTGAGTCAGTGTAGAATTTGTTCTTCGTATATGTCTAACACTTGAAAAGGTTGAACAGGTCTTGAATGAATGTTACTTTTGTGCTTATGGTGGTCATATGTCAGGCTATGCCACTTCTCATAAAATCCTCCACGCCGGTTATTTATGGTCTTCCATCTTTAAATATTGTATTTTGGTTGTTCAGAAATTCCATGAACATCAGATTTTTAATCACAAGGAGTGCACACCACGAGAACCCTTACACACAGTAGTTACAATTGGCCCATTTTTAAATGGGGAATAGACTTCATGACATGTAACCATCGCTCAGTTAGAGGGGCATGGCAATATTATCGGCTTTGTTGACTACTTTACTAAATGCAGCGAGGCGATGCCCACATACAATGTTGATGATACAATTATTGCTCAGTTCCTCTTCAACCACGTCGAAGCAATTAATAAGGTTTTGATTACTATGCTTCAACTCACCATTGGGAAGCATAAGAAGGATTGACATCTAATTCTATTCTCAGCTCTCAGGGCTTACAAAACTTCTACTAAGATGACCACTAGATTCACTCCATTCTAGCTGGTTTATGGTTTAGAGGCAACTCTCATAATTGAATGTGAAATCCCTTCACTCAAATTAATTGTCAAAATTCTTCCTAATACCTTGCCTAAAGAGGAGAAGTTACTCTATCTTGATAGGCTTGACGAGACCTATCGCATTGCTGCGATGGTAACCAGAGCCCAAAAGGAGCATGTCAAAGCTCATTTTCATCTAACCGTTTCTCCTCACACTTTTCTTGAAGGAGACCTGGTCCTCCTTTATGATTAGGGTAATGATAAGTTAGGCGCAAGAAATATTGAACCTATGTGGCATGGGCAATATATTGGCAAATGTGCTTTGGAAAAATGCACCTATGAGCTAGTTGATTATGAAGGAAATGCATTATCACAACCCCGAAATGGGTTGTATTTGAAAAAGTATTATGTGTGAAATTCGTATAATGACTTTTTGTACATTATTATGTGAATTCATTAGTGTGTGCTTTTTTACTTTTGGTGTGTTTGTTTTCTTTATAGACGTGTTTTTCTTCTTACCTTGCGTTCCACTCGGTTTGTAGATGTTATCAAGTCATTATGTCATTTTTTCTAATGGTGCTTCTTGTAGCACACAAAATTTGTATTCCACAGCTTGCGCATTCTTTGCCCTTTATGGTGAGTTCATTTACTTACAAGGTATATGCCTTGGTTGAATAACTAACAATATTTCAAAATACAGTGTAGTCATTTAACTATTGTTATGTTGACGGTGTTGGACCCACCAACATGTCAAGGGGATCTCCTTGGTAAGAGGTCCCAATTAGACCTCAAACCGTTTGGTGTAGGAGTCCTATTAGTGGGTTGTAAGCTAATGCCTTGACTGCAATGTCACACAGAGGCAGGTAAGATACCTCTGTCAGTAGCAAGGGTGTGATCACTGCAGTGAGCCAAGCAAGGTGAATGAGAGGTTCTAACACATGGGGGGTGAGATGAGTGCCCCCCTTGGCAACCTGTAGAAGTACTCAGCTGAGAAGGGAACACACGAGCGGAGATGCATCACGAGCTGGAAGGCAGATCAGTCCGTAATCCAAAGTGATGGTTAAACCAAAAGCACATCTAGAACAAGATTCATATAATTGCATACAAAGCAGTTCATACACAACTACATAAGTTAAACAACATATATTTCTAGGAAACTGAAGTAGCCCAACTATAATAACAACATATGCATGGAAATGTGTTGGCCCTTATTATATAAATAAGTGTAAGTCCCAATCATACAATACATCCATGTAAACCTACTAGCCCTAATAGTGGAATGTTACAACCACATCCGCCTGCTCCACCAAAGAGATGAACTAGCTCCATGTAGTGGAGAAGCCAAGCGAATTACAATACTATCCAGGCCTTCTCTAAGATAGTCTTATCAGAAGCTCGATTGACCAAAATCCTATACAATGAGTTATGAGGGATTATTTATAGCAAAGGGTGGGATGGCCCCTAACATTCCCCTTTGTGACTATTCAACTATCCTCATGACTCTTCACCTATTCTATTACTATTACATCCACTATTGACACTTGAATTACACTTGACATGACTCAACATTACAATGCACATGTACCCATGTGAACACAATGGCTTGAGGAAGCCAAACTAGACACCACTTTGACTTAGACAACTATATAATTCCAGCTACTCAACATCCTCATGCTAATCAATAATAACATATTGATGCCAAGCTCTGTAGTCTTTGGTAGTGTCCATGTGTTCTGCAGTGACATCTATTTGAAACTTGACCTTCACCTCCATAGAATTTGGGTACACTGCTCGGGCTCATCTGAAAGCATGTGCATCATTGTCTTCAATGTGGCTAGACAAACAACATATTTGTGCATGATTTCCACACTGATAGGCAAATATGGACTGGTGGTGATGTGCTTCAACTCATTGAAGTATGAGTCAATCTTTAGTCATACCTGCTTGTTTGTCTTCACCTTGGTGAGACTCCCGGTTGATGGGATCGCATGTGTGTGCACCACAACATCCATACACTTAAATACTTGTGGATGGGAGGCCTGTATGATAGTGATGAATTGCGGGATATCTTCATAATTCTAGATCTGACTTTGGATACGTTCCTTCATCTTGATGCATTGACCTTCATCATCTTAAGCAAGTGAAGTGGGGCTCCCTTGTACTTCATCGTCCGTGTTTGCATGTCATCAATAGTAGCATGTTCGTTCGTCAAGATGCGTGCTCTTCTTGCACATTGCTACTACCATCCATTAAGATGGACAACTGCCTTTTGCATGGTACCAAAATTGGAGTAAAATGCATGCATAACTGTGTCAAGAGCCAATACTTCATCTAATATTGCCTTCTTCAGTTCAACTTGGGTGGAAATTGTGACCAAGTCTCCTCCTTTCTTGGCCATTTGTAGTTCCCTTTCCATTCGCTCATTCTCAACTATTAGGAAGAAAACACTTGAGCTAGTGTCTTTGGCATACACTCTGGTTGCATCAGCCAAGGTAGTTGGATGTTTTCACACATAGGTCATGATCACTTGTTCTTCAACTTGTGCAAGGGATGTTTGATCCTCTAGAGTTGATACTCTGCGCGACTGTAGAACTGTGTTGGGATTCATCGAACAAGATGTTGTGAATCTCTTCTTTCAATTAATCACCAAGGATATCAATGCCTCCTTGGTCATTTGAGACTTTCTCTTCTTCTAGATGCATTGAAGCATGTGAGTCAACCTCTTTGTGGTGAGGTATGAGGTCGATGTCTTGTTCCAACTCTTTCTACTCCATGTCTACATCCAAATTTTGAGGTTCCTATTCTATCTCATGAGAAAATTCTTGCCCCTGTAATGGTTCACCCTGTTCGCCTGATGCCAGTTGTTCAGATGAATCAACTACTTATACAGGTGTTGCCTCATCTATTGGAACATGTTGTGCCCCCTATTGTATCTGCTACTGTTGCATTTCCCTCTCCTGTTTGCGCAACTCCTATTCCTTTTGGAGTTTCTCTCTCAGCTCATGCAACTCCTTCTCTGCTTCTTCCATTATCTTCTTATCCTTCTACCTTCACGTGATTCGCTTGTCATGATATTGTCTCTTTTCCTTTATAGACATAGATGCTTTCTCTACAAGTGGATCTGCTCAAAACTTGCATCATTTATCCTCCTCCATGCAATCGAAAATCTGCCTCTCCCCTTCGTCACACACTGGTATGCTTGGCTATGTTGCCACTGCTACTACTGCTCCTACTACTGGTGCTCTCTGTGACACTGCTTCACACTACCTTGCTAACCACTCCACAAAGAATCTAACTGGTTCATTAGGTCTGGAGAAACTATATCAATATCTCCATGGATCCTCCTGAGTCCAATGAATTGCCCCGTAGATCCAATTGAATTGAACTCTCGTGTAGTGATCCTTCACAATGAAATTTGGGTCATACAAATTGTAGTTTTAGAGGTTGAATGCGTACTTCTTCATCAGTTCTACTTCAACATCCACTTGCTTGATAATCCAGATCTCATATAACCCAATCCATAATGAGAGAGTGGGCCAAGGTGCCTGCTTCTTTCGTTGCAGTCCAAGGTGTTATGGGAATAAGTACCCTAGGGCTTTGGGTTGGAACCCCAACAAAGAAAGAGAAAACTATAGTAATAAACACTCATACAACTCAGGAAAAATACTTAAATAAACAAACTATGTGAGAGTGACCATACCCGGATGTCCTTCGTTTGGGTAGATCCCACAAGGTTCAGACCCTCTGCAATGCCTGATGTTCTCAAAACATGAAAATTATTCAATTCAAACATACATAACAGTATATAGGTAAATTATTTTAATGAAACTAACTTCATATTATATAAGAAAATGATTAGTTATACATCAAAATAACATTCATATATGAATTACAACAGTGGCTGATGCATAAACATAGTTAATCTCGGAAACAAGGCAACGCTTCTTTTATTGTAGAAAGCTATAACTAACACGGAGAGAATTCACCTGAGTCTTCTTCTTCTGGCTCCAAGCCAAACCCTCCTCTAGATCCGTTTAGTCCCAATCTTCAAAAAACTCCTTCCATAACCAATACCATGGTATCTCAAGCAAGAGGGAGAATATGAACAATCAAGGGAACAATGGTTTCTTGAAACTTGGGGAAGTGCTTGAAGCACAGGGATACTTCAAACATAGTCAAGGATAATCTCAGTATAATAACTCTATCTCTTCTCCTCCTTAAGGCCTTCCCATAGAAGTCTATTTATACTCCTCCCAATTAGTATTTTAGTTGGGAAATAGTTGGGTCACGGGAAATAGGAGGTAATCAACAGGTAAAAACCATGAACTATGCCCATAATTAAGGAAATTTAATTTTTTTAAGTGTTTTAACACATATACATGGGTTGGGTATTGACTAACCGACGTGTACATGATTTTATATTAGGCCAAAGTAGCGTACAGGGAATAAAACATTGTTTTTAAAATATTTGGACCAATTCTGGAAGGAGGGGTTGCCCTAGGCCAGAAACCAAGCATCAAAAATACCAATGGTGGTAAATGGTGCTATAACACTTTGGTAGAACATGTGGAGGCTTCTCCGCACTGAACATTTAGATGAAAGTGTCGGATGGTGAGGCATACCAATTTTCAATTCCTATCAATGCCTCCATTTCTTGCTTTGACATGCAAGGTGGATCTTATTCAAATATCATCTTGTGCACAGGGATGAAAAAATGATCGGATAGCCATGTGATTACTCCTTTGAAGTTGCATTTGGATAACAGCTTGAAGTATGTGTTCAAAGCAGTCTCAGTCAGTGATCATGCCCACTCCAAGCCTAGGAACTCATATCGAGAACAGACTACATTTAAGATGTAGGTGGACATGTAAATCTCTACATGCATACCTTCGGGTGACTATCAAGCATCCGTGACTTGTTCCTTCAGCTAATGAGCAAGTATGCTAGACCAGTTACATAGTTTTCCTTCTCTAGCCACTTGGTCCAGTGAAACTACCCAACTCTGTGGGAAGGTTTCCATGCTTGCTTGGCCATACAATTGATAAGAAAATATGATCAAGTATTGGTATGCCTTCCTCAGTATCTTTGTCTTGTAGACTTGGTTGGGTGTCATCCTAAAAAGAGTTGTCTCCTTTACCCAATCCTTTAGAATGTCTCTAGAGTTAGCACTACTATTAGGTAAGATGAATGGAGTCTCCATGACATTCATGGGCTTTGACATCTAATATAGCTCATCATAATCCTATTCCTAGAAGGTCACAAGATTCATCCCATTGACACTTCTCAAGGTCATCATCTCGGGATCAGTGTGACAGATGATCCATTGTATCATGTTTGCACATGGGAACACGGGATATCTACATGCAATCTACTACAAGCTAGACTTGTGAATGTTCACGTACACCTGACAGTCTTCTATGTGTTCCCCAAAAGTGCTTGCAAATGTTTCATTGACCTCTTGCCACTTCAGTTTGAATTCCTTGTCTAGATACAACTTTATGTCTTCATAGATTGGCAGACTAGAAGACACTTGCTCAGTTGTTTCTCTAGTGTCCTGAGATCCTATTCTCTTAGAATCCATTGAGACAGATGAACACCTGAAAGATATAGATACAAGAAACATGCATGGAAAGAAATCTATCAGCAAAAAAAAAAAAAAATCCAGGGAATGACAAAGCGCATCCCTGGGAAACTGATGAGCAAGATTGCACAATTTCTTTTGAGAGGTTGGGTGACATGGCATGCCAGAACTACACAAAAGGTAGTCTAGGTTGTCTGGGAGGTAGGGCTAATTGTTGGATCTATGAAATTCACAATGCATACTGGCTGCTAGCTTATAGGATTGCGCAATGCGCAATTCCAGCTGGGAAGGACTGGAGACCCAAGGACTGAATTGCGCAATTTCCTGGGCCAACAGTCACTATCCTCCAAAAATGCATAAAATAGTCTTAAAGGCTAGTGCTGGGTAAAAAATGCGCATTTCTGGAGAGAAAGGCAGAGCCTATTATGGTCCAACCCTAACCCCCTTATTTATGTAATAGGGTCAAGTCATAGTTATAGTTAGTTAAAGAGTCAATAAAGCCCATATTAATAATTGTAAGTGGTTGACTTGCATTTAAAGAAGGGACCATAGTTAGTTGAAAATGGGCCATGGTATTAGATAGATGGTATTAATAAGAACTATGGTACTGACCCATGGTATTACATGTATGAATCCTATATAAAGGATAGAGACTCCCCTTGAGGAGTGTTGTGTCTTATTCTGTAATTGAGCACTGCTCTTTTCGAGGTTGCCCCCTCAAAGAGGCAAGTGAACATTTCTTTCCTTTCTGAATAATAAAATACATGTTGTTATTTCTTATTGTTCTATGTTCTAGGTTATATTTCTTTGCATATTTGATATTATAGTATCTTCTCGCAGGTTAAGAGCATAACAAGTGGTGTCAGAGCACTTTCCAGGGCCGATGGGATCTCCATTTTTAGCAGAATATTTTTTTGCTATAGACGTGTTCCAACATCTTTAAACCACAGTATCTATCATTGAGTGCATAAACCTGTGGATTTGGTGAGGCATGCACGCAAGAAATACAAGAGGTGGTCATGCTTGTTGGACTCCCTTGTAACCCCTGTGGGTACCCCTTTGAGTAGTAGCGCATTAGACAGAACCACGTACAGACTGTCTTCCAAGTACCCTCTGGGTATATCAGAAGCCCCCTAGGTTCACCTGAAACCTCGCCATAGATAAACTGTTGGCCATGTCACTACTATAGTACACCAAGAATAGCACTCGGGGAGATTACTCACGTGTATGATAAGGTAGTCAGGTAGTACGGCTAAGGGTACAGTTGATCGTCCTTAGTTAGTGCCCTGAAAGATTGGGCCAAGTAACACTATTGGACCCTTATGTATATTGTGATCTATAGCACTTGGCACCCCTTGAGACAATAGTTCCCTTGTCTCTCTCTAGATCATGCCTCATCTTTTCCAAATCAGATCTAGCAGGTTGGGTCCTGTCACAACCGCAACAATTAGATCTGCCATTTAGATCTAGCAACAGGGGTTTGATCACTACCACATTCCTACTTATACTCTGCAGTTGAGGGTTTCACCGACAGATCTGATTATTTGTGCAGGGAGGCTTGTGGCTCCTATACTTGGGCATGATTCTCGTAGGATATTGGGAAGAATTAACTTTTCTGGGAATCAGCGACTACAGTATTCCTAAGGAAGGAGTAAAACTCCTTTCGAAGTAAAAAAAAAAAAAAAATGTCAGAGACCCTCATGGGACACTTATAGGAGACATAACCCATAAGAATCAGGTCAATGGGCTGAGCAAGGTGGTACCATTCACTTGTCAGGGCCAAGATTTCGGACGGTCCTAATTTTTTTTCACAGTAATGACATGTGCACCAGATCTATGCATGGTACAAACCAGAGCTCAAGCTATGGTTAGTGAGAAGATAGACACCCTTGAACACAAGTTGGAGGAATTAAAAAAGCATATCCAGTCCTTAAATGACACAATCACCAAGGGCAAGTTGGGGGAACAATCAGAGGCATATGCTTTTAATGAAATCCTTGAGGGTGAATCTAACCATTCTCTTCACTTCTATGGAAACCACCAATAGTCCTAGCCTCGACCACCCAAGATAGACATGTATAAATTTGATGGCTCTCATCCAAACATATGGCTATCACAAATGGAGCAATATTTCACATTGAATCACATCAGAGATGATGCAACTAAGCTAAGTGTGGGAAGCCTGTACTTGGACCAAGAAAGATGGCAATGGCGGCAGTGGCATCAACGCTGCTATGAAAGGCCAATGACTTGGTAGATATTCTCTAAAGCACTTTTTGATCACTTTGACCATGAATCTAACTTTTTGGGTCATCTTACTAAGCTCCAATAGAAAGGCACAGTGAAAGAACATATTAAAGACTTTGAAGCATTAGCCTTCCACACAGGAGGTCTACCAAATGAATTCTACTTGGAATGTTTTATTAGTGATCTCAAAGACACCATACAAGACCACGTCTAGATGCACCACCCAGTCTCATGCCTGGCATATTGCAGGATAGCTCATGAAGTAGAATGCATGTTAGCGGCGTAGTCGACTCATCCAAATTTCATAGCCAAAGGATGCCCCACCCAAGCTCTGAGCACTACCCAAACACTTAAGGTTCAAAAGGTGTCACCAGCGGAAATGGCAGAAAGAAGAATGCAAGGATTGTGTTACTATTGTGATGAGAAATACTTCGAGGGCATAAATGCAAGGAACCCAAATTCTTTCAAATTAATGCTACTGATCATAGTTCGTCTGAGGAGGCCCCACCATTTGAGGGACCAGAGGAGGAAGATGTGGACAACCAGCCAGACAATGAGCTCCCAACTACACCAAAAGAAATAGTTATCTTGCTCCATGCTTTGGCAAGAATTTCTTCTCCCCAAACACTCACAATCAGAGGTTTTATTAAACATTGCCCTGTAGCAATCTTGATTGATAGTGGAAGTATGCATAAAGTTATCCATCAAAGAGTCGTTGAAGTAGTGCATTGTTTTATCAGAGCAGTCTCTAATTTCTAGGTCCAGATTGCTAATGGGGGGACAATGAAATGTGAAGGCCATTGTGAAAATGTCAAACTTCAGATAGGGGATTATCACCTAAAGACCCACATGTTTTCCATCAACATGGGTGGGTGTGACATTGTCTTGGGTGCTAAATGGCTCTGCACATTCGACCCAATCACAATGGATTTACAGGAGTTATATATTAGCTTTAAGAAAAATGAGCACACGCATACCCTCCGCGCGCTCCAAGTAGGTGCTCCTTCTATCATCAGCTTGCATAGGATGGAAAAGTTGTTAAAAAAGGACCACCATGGAGTTATAGCCCAATTTAATGCCATCCAGGCCTTCAAGCCCACTTCTCTTCATATTCATCCTGAGATGCAACAAGTCTTAAACAACCATTTACAGGTCTTTGACAAGCCTCATGAGCTCTGACCCTCGAGAGGGGAACATAATCATGGAATTATTTTGGTCCCAGGGGCAGAACCACCAACTGTGCACCCACATAGATATCCTTTTTCCCAAAAGACTGAAATTGAAAAAATCGTCAAGGAATTCCTCGAAGCTGGTGTCATTCGTCCTTATTAATCACCTATGGTCATGGTGCTCAAGAAAGATAGGGAATGGCATATGTGTCTAGACTTTAGGGCCCTCAACAAGCTAACAGTCAAAGATAAATTTCCCATCTTGGTTTTTGATGATTTTCTAGATGAACTAAATGGGGCTCAATTCTTTACGAAGCTCGACCTTCACTCGGGCTATCACCAAATTTGCATGAAAGAAGTAGACATTCCAAAGACTGCTTTCCAAACTCATGAAGGCCATTATGAATTTCTGGTCATGCCATTTGGTCTCTGTAATGCCCCATCCACTTTTTAGAGCCTCATGAATCACCTGCTCAAACAATATCTCAGAAAATTTGGCCTTGCTTTCTTTGATGACATCCTCATCTACAACCTCACCTGGGAAAGACATCTTTAGCACATAGACCTGCTCTTGCAACTGCTCAGGAAGAATAATTTATTTGTCAAATTTTCCAAGTGCTCTTTTGGCATGAAAGAAGTCAAGTATTTGGGCCACATTGTAGGGCATGAAGGTGTCAGGGTGGATCTCAAAAAGATCCAGGCAATGCAGGAGTGGCCTCAACCAAATACCTTGAAGAGTTTGAGAGGATTTTTGGGACTCATCTCCTACTATCTCAAAATTTTCCACAATTATGGTCACATTTATAGACCCCTCACTCACCTTCTCAAGAAAAATTCATTCCTCTCAAATGATGAAGCGCAATAGGAATTGATAGCTCTCAAACATGCTATGCGTTCCAGTCCCATATTGGAACTACTCAACTTCACCAAATCTTTGGAGATTGAACGTGATGCTTCAGGTACGGGTATTGGGGATGTCCTAATACAGGAAGGTCAACCCTTGGCCTTCACTAGCCAACAACTAAGTGGGACAAGTTTGGGACAATCTACCTATGAGAAGGAGATGATGGCCATCTTACATGCAGTGGACACTTGGCGACCATACTTATTGGGCTGACGTTTCCAAATCCGCACAACCCATCAAAGCCTTAAATATTTTTTGGAGCAATGTATATCCTCACCACAACAAAATGAATGGCAAGCCAAAATGTTGGGATATGATTATGAGATAATTTACAAGAAAGGGCATGAAAATGTCATAGCAGATGATTTATCACGCTAGTTTGAGGAGGAAATCACCCTGCTAGCAATCTCTCTTCCCATTCCAGAATGGATTGAAGAGGCTCGCCAGGAATGGTTTTCACATCCTTCGCTCTCCCAACTCATTAATAAATTGCAGGCAGATCCAAATTCCACAGTGGGCTACTCTTGGCAGGATGAGATTCTTCTCTTCAAGGTAAAAGTAGTGATATCACCAACATCCACCCTAAAAAGTTGCATTTTGGTATAGTTACACTCATCTCCCACTGCAGGCCATTCATGCTTTCATAAGACTTATGCTTGCACTCGACGTTCCTTATTTTGGACAGGCATGAAAAAGGAAATTCTTACTTTTGTAGCTGAGTGTGATGTGTGTTAGTGCCACAAAGGTGAAATAGTCAAATCCCCAAGCACCTTACAACCATTGCCCATCCCTGCCTCAATTTGGATGGAGTTTTCTATGGATTTCATTAATGGTCATCTGAAGTCAGGCAACAAGTCAGTCATCATGGTGGTTGTGGACAAACTTTCTAAGTATGCTCATTTATGCGCCCTACCCCACCCTTTTACACCAGCTTTGGTGTCTCAATATTTCATGGACCAGATCTTCAAATGGCATGGAATGCACACTTCCATTGTGTCTGATCGTGACCCGATCTTCACCAATAACTTTTGGTAGGAACTCTTTAGGCTACAAGGTACCCAACTACAACTCAGTACTTCCTATCATCCCCAAACTGATGGTCAAACTAAAGTAATCAAAAAATGTCTGGAGACCTACCTCAGGTGTTTCACTTCAGAAAAGCAACATGTATGGGTACAATGGTTACCTCTAGCAAATGGTGGTATAATACTAACTACCATGGCACCATCAAGATGACTCCATATGAAGCTGTTTATGGTCAACTCCCCCCTTCACCTACTTCTTATATCTAGGGATGCTCTAAGGTACAAGCAATGGATCAACTCCTATAGAACCATGCAACCATGCTTGCCCACCTCAAAGAGAATCTCCATCAAGCTCAAAATCGCATGAAGCAACAGGCATACCAACATTGTTCAGAGTGCAAATTTCAAGAAGGGGATCAGGTATTCCTAAGGCTGCAACCATATAAGAAAACATCACTCAAAGACTAGGGTTGTTAGAAATTATCTCCAAAATTCTACAGACTGTATCAAATACTTCAGTGCATCAAAGAAGTAGCCTACAAGCTAACCTTGCCACCTACTGCAAAAATCCATCCCGTCTTCCATGTCTCATGCCTCAGAAAAGTGGTTGGGAACAATTGCAGAATTCAAACTAGTCTACTGGAATTGGATGAAGAAGGTTCAATCTGGCTCCAACCTGAAAAGGTTCTTGACATACGAGAATGGCACCTGTGCGGTCACATGATAAAGGAAGTCCTCGTCAAGTGGAAAGACACATCTCCAAAAGATGTGACCTCGGAACCAACCATTGTTCTTCAGCAGTTTCCACAGCTTCAGCCTTGAGGACAAGGCTATTTTTATGGGGGAGGCATGTTAAAGTCCAACCCTAACCCCCTTATTTATGTAATAGGGTCAAGTCATAGTTATAGTTAGTTAAAGAGTCAATAAAGCCCATATTAATAATTGTAAGTGGTTGACCCACATTTAATGAAGGGACCACAGTTAGTTGCAAATGGGCCATGGTATTAGATAGATGGTATTAATAAGAACCATGGTACTGACCCATGGTATTGCATGTATGAATCATATATAAAGGATAGAGACTCACCTTAAGGAGCATCATGTCATATTCTATAATTGAGCACTGATCTATTGGAGGTTGACCCCCCAAAGAGGCAAGTGAACATTACTTTCCTTTCTGAATAATAAAATACATGTTATTATTTCTCATTGTTCTATGTTCTTGGTTATACATCTTCACATATTTGGTATTCTAGTATCTTTTCATAGGTCAAGAGCATAACAAAGCCTTCCTTCCCTAGATTATGTAATATAGTATCAGTAAGGGCAGAGTCTGGGTTGAGGTTGGCCCAACTTGCCAACGGGAAACTGAAAGCAAATAAGATAGTGAATGCATGGTGACACTAACTGATAGTAGAAGTGATTGACAGTGCATTCAAAACATGAATGAAAGATACAATAAATAGATCAACATGCATGAGGGTGAAGTAGTTCGTCGGTTTGGCAAAGATTCATGAAAAATAATTTCATGCATGCGACAGTAGTGAGATAGCAACAAAAAATAAAACAGAGCTAAAATAGGCTAGTATACATGTAAATGAAAAAAAGGTTTCAAAGAAATCAAGAAAACAACACTCACACAAACGAATACACAAAAAGTGACAGAAATGATGAAAAAGACAAGTTGAGGATACTTACCCATGAATAGCTGAGCTAGATGTGTCGAAGAGTCCTAGATGTGCTGTGGGATGTCAGATCTCCAAGATCAATATGAAAGGTTGTCTGTTGATGTGTCGAATAAATAATTTGGGCTCATGAGGCACGTTGTCTCTTAAGAAACCAATTTCATGGTTGTGTAGAAATTGTGCTTAAGACATTAATGTTTATAATTAGTGTCACTTGTTTCTCACTTAATTGTATGTTGTATTCTCAAATGAAGAACTTGAAAGACTTGGTTTTAAAACCTCAATACTTAGGTGACATCAAAATCTCAAAATGCCATTTGATTGCTGAATATAAATGATGAATGAAGAAATCTTGAAGAAGTCATACACAATATGTTGTTTTACACAGAATCTACTATCCGTGACACTTGGAGAAGCTAAAAATAATACTCTGCCTTACACAAAAACTACTATCTGTAACTTAGAAGAATTGTAGAGGTGGTAACTTCAAGAATAGGAGTGCTCTTTTAAGGGATTTTAACTTCATTTACATAAGAAAATAAAGACTTGTAGCCTCATTACCATACTTAAAGGAAGAAAACATTTAATGACACATAACAAAGAAGTCACAAAATCATACCCAACAATGTGTGGAAAAATTCCGATTCTTTCATTAATCAATAATTTTATGAAGAATACAGTGGCCTAGTCTCTAGGTTCTCCAAAGTTTGAACCCTTTCTCTGTAAATTTTCCTCTTTTTATACATTATGAGACAATTGGTAATCACCAAAACTATAAAACTACTTAACTATTCTCCTAACTGTCTAAAGTAAAAGTTATTACAGAATATTACGTAGAGGGTAAAAGACACCTCATTCTCAAGAAAATAAAATAACAGAAAGTAACATAAATTAGAAGGTGATGGTTGTTCATTGTTCGAATATGTGGCTTGAGTATGTGGTCTGAGTGTTATTCTACAAGTTGTAGCCCTATAGACGTCTTGATGACAATTAGAGTTTTTTAACACAACAAACTACAACTTTACAAGAACTCCATGCATGGACTTGGGCCCACGTATGTATCATAAATGTTATGATTGGATAAACCATAAAGAAACCCTTATGGCCCACATATATATAGGGAGTGCTCTGATTGGTGGAACCACTAAGAAATCTAGACAATCACCTTTCCTTTGGAGTTTTAGTCATTTGCCTCTAACTTTGGTCATTTTGCTAAAACAAAGAAATTAATTAATTTACACAGAATATGGAAAACCTTCGTTACCATAGAACTCAAAGAATTAAAACTCTAGTTCATATGATTTTCATGTCAGCCTGAGCTGTACGCGATCACTAACTAATCACCCCTTCAATGGATGGTCCAATGCTTCAAAACTCACAAAAGTTTAAACCTGTTTGAACAAAACATTATCATGTCCATTTTTTGAACACCTCTTTGACTCCCATACGGACTCGATAGGAAATAAAATTGCCAATTAATGATCTATTGGGTCTGACTTTAAAGATAAAACCTGATTAATTTTCGACCTAATATTCGTCGGATCTCATCTCTTTTGATGGATGATTGCGATTGGCTCAGACTTCAGCGAATTAAATTGTATTTCATACATCATTACATCTAATTTCTAAAATAAACCCTGTTCTAGTTAACCACGTGATTACCGTCAGATACGTGACATGATGACTAGATAGCCCAAATCTTATCATGGGTTTCTCACATTCGTGGGGTTAAAGAATGTATGGGAGCTTCAATGAGGTTGAACCCTTGCAGTAATTTCAGGCCACACATTTCAGTCAACGATGCTAATGTCATGGTCAACCATGGGGGTTGAACTTTAATTAATCTTCATGCTCATTGCTTCCTTGCGACACACCTCGACGTACTTATCAAGCTATCGCTTGATCACGCCTCTTGAACTTGCATGAACTTTAGACAATTGGTCGGGCCCATTGTCTTTTGATTTTTTTTTTAAATAATTACATACATAATATTTGATTTTGTGTTTTTTATTTATTTTTTAATTTTCTTTTTAAATATTGTCAATTAACCTCAAGTGACAATGAATGCTACAACATCTCACTCCACCTGGGGATAGTGCTTCTACCTTAGGGGCACTAATAACCACAGATCAGTGCCTTCACCTCAGGCATGGAGTCATATATTGCTTAACCAATTAAAATTCTATGGAATTTGTACATTGAATCCACTCAGGCATCTACAATGATAAGATGCTTGTGCTTCAAAATTGGAAATACTGCTTGAGGTACTACCCATTGACAAGCAGCTATAGAGTTTCAACATCAAGATTCTTTATAGTAGTTTTCTTAAGGATTCTCATCAAAGTTTTGTTAGTGGATTCAACCAATCCATTTCCCTATGGATGATAAGTAGTTTAATGAGATAATATACCATTATACTTCTGAAAAAAGGTAACAAACTTACTTGAACTGAACACTTGAGCATTGTCTGTTATGACTTTGACAGGGCATCCAATTCTGTTGAACATGCTTTCCTCATGTGTCTTGAGACCCACATAGGACTAAGCCAAAACATCAGTGTATTGCCTAAAAAGCTTAATATATCTCTCCTTATAATTAAGTGAAACTTCCTTGAACAATTTCACTAGCTTGGGCTCCTTATGGGTTCCAATATTGTGATCTTGAATCCATTCATCCTGTGAAAGGAAACCATCACATGTTCCTGTTATAGACATTTTTGGGCACTTCAACCCCAATCACAAATGTCCATAAATTGAGGGCTCTTAAGTCCCTAAAAGTGTTGCTTCACTGCCTAAAGGAACAAGGTCAACTGATTACATCATCTCCCAGAAGTTCTTCACCGAAAACTGCTTATAAATGGTCAAAACTGGACCATACTGAAAGCTCAATGCAGAGGGTGTGATGCATATCACCTTCCCAATGTACAGGGTGTGATGCATACTAATTTGCTTCTCTGTAGCATGCGATGGTCAGGAATGGACAAATAGCAGGGACAAAAATGCGAGGTGGAAGATCATGGAATCTTCCAGAAGCTTCCCACTCCATTTTCGACCAGGGATGAGTAAGAGATCATCATTCTCCAAGTGGAAGAAAGAACTATAAGAGAGAAGACACTAATCAAGATCCCAAAAGATGACTCACCTCTCTGTAATCATCTATATATGGATCCCTCATCACAGAGATGCAGGGGCTGGAATTTTGTATATTATAGAGAAGTGTTGTTGGTATTCTGGTGTACATTCACAGTGTTGGGTGATCTAGCTTTGCTTGAGGTGAAGAAGGGCTTCTTAGCTGGAGGATGATGCTGGGTCATAGCACATGGTTGTAATCTTCTTGCTACTTTTTATCTGAATAAAGCTATTCTTGTTTCCTTCCATATTCTTGTGTACTTGTTTATATATGCTTGTATATGGTTAATGCATATCTGATCCTGCATTATTTATGAATTTAGATCCCTGTTTCTTGCATAATAGTATGTTGTTGTGATTCCACCGATCCTTTTAAAGCTGGGCAGACAAATGAGAAGCGGCGAAACTCTATCAAGAAAGAGAGGAAATCAAGCGCAAGACTCAGGTTGGCCCTGTTGGTCCTCTTCTCATCTATTTTGATAAAAGGAATCAATAGTAGACTTTGATTATTTGTTTCTAAGATAGCCATCCATCTTAGTGGGAATAGCAGCATCCGAGTGGACACTATTCCTATGTAACAAAATGGCGACTCCACTGGGGAGCGACTAGATTACTTGTTAGCTTATCTATCCTTGTTTCTTTTATAAACATACAGACATAGCCTGAAGTCAAACCAGCTAGCCTTCGAACTGCATTTGTCATACAAATGAAAAGTAGATCAATGCTGCTTCAGTCCATCTCCGTATTTTGTTTATGAATTAAACAATAGATCTGCAAGCAATCTAATTGCCCTAAGTGGTGGCTCTAGTAACCTCTTAGATCACCCCTGTGTTCTACATAAATTGATCCTTACTTATTTGGCCTAAACACCTGAACTAGATTGCAAGATATGAGTGAAATCTTGTTCAAAGTCTCACACTGCTACCATCGCACCCTGCCTTCAAGGTAGCCTGTATGCATCGCACTTCCCGAATGGAGTAGGTGCGCTGCATGCTGAGTTCACTGTGTAACAGATGCGATGGTCAGGGAGGATTGACTTTACCCTCCGACTGTGGATTTTTCTCACTATTTTCAGTCTTATTCAACAGTTTTGTTGTCTATAGTCAGTGTACTTCTGTGAAAACCCCCTTCTCTTGCATTATTCCGCCTCCTTAGTGCAAAGAACTATAAACGTTTTTTTTATGTATTGTGCATCGTTTTTAGTTCTCTTTTGCAAAACATAGCATAGTCGAACTGTCGTCTCTAAATCTGAAAGTGTCATAGCTGTCATTTTCATTTTTGGAAAGCAATTCCATTGTTTTAGATAGTCTATTATACAGTTACTGTTGCATAGGATTTGAATTACTAGTTTTAAAGTGTCGAAAAGCAATTTCCATTTCAAAATTGCAAAGTGTCTCTCTTGCTTTCACTTCATTTTGAAAAATAATTTTGTTGAGTATAGTCACTTTAAAAGTAATTCAGTTTTGCACATAGCTTTCTTAACGTCATTCACACATTAAGAGAGCCAAAAAACAAATACATGCATGTGCATTTGCATTTTGAATGCTTGGCTTGATTTAGGACTATGCATTTTAGCGTGTGCTCTGTGCTCTGTGATGAAAAGATGCTTAACTTTATTCCCTTTAGTAGCTAGGACTTTCATTGTTGAAAGAAGATAAAATGTCTATTTATCATCTTAGACCGCATTTAGGAATTATACATACATCACGTGGTGAACCTAAAAGGCAAATTGTTAAGCAAGATCAACTTAAAATAAATCCAATGAATCTAACAATGCTTTGGAACTTAACATACAACATCTAGAGGTCTAGGCTAGAGATGTATTCCGGCGTCGTAAAGCCTGATAACTGTTGCTTTCAGTGTTGGTTGGGTGATTACTCCACTCTGAGATGGCAAGTACTAGTACGGACTTGTGCTCCCACGTACCGTCGCGTATATATTGGGAGACCACAATAGGTTGCATCCTTTATCCTTAGGAAGCTGTGTATACCTCTCTATCAATCATAATGCACCGAACATAGCATTCAGGAAGATTGACTGTCGTACCATAAAAAGTATTCTACAGTTTTACGATTGGTTTGGTAATCCTCTCTACCTAGATCTCCAGAGAAGTCCATTTTGCTCCTTTTTAGACTCCTTAAAGGAAAAGGTCCTCTAAGCGCTTGTCACTTCAAGCTCAATAAAAATCGAAGGTGACTACATTCATCTTTTGTTTTTTCTCAACTCTTTAAAATTGAAAAAACAAGTTGTTTCCAAGCGTCTAAAAATTTATTTTAATCGGAATAACGTCACAAATTCCCCCATTGATATTCAGGTTGAGAAAATAGAGTCTACCAACAAAGGATTTCCCCGCGAAGGAAATCCTAGTCCCTTCTCCTCTTGGGGAGATGTTGGTCCACCCCATATGGCCACTTTGTCACTTCCAGGATTAACAATTGGTTTTCCGGTCTGGATCTTCTCTACCTCTGTCGTTCAGAATCCCATAATTCCTAAACAGTCTAATCAGCAACTAGATGACACTAGAGTTGTCTCCCAACCTTCTGCTTCATATGATTCTCCCTCTCCTCCTTCCTCTT
Source organism: Pinus taeda (assembly GCA_000404065.3). Classification (NCBI taxonomy): domain Eukaryota; kingdom Viridiplantae; phylum Streptophyta; class Pinopsida; order Pinales; family Pinaceae; genus Pinus; species Pinus taeda. The sequence goes on along the minus strand of APFE030770065.1, from coordinate 66,123 downwards.
CGCTTGATAAAGATGATAAAGCTAAAAGTCAAGTAATTGGGAAGAAGAAGAAGCAGAAAGAGAAAAAGGAAAAAATCGAAAGGGAGCAACCACGTATCGTCTAGCAAAAATTCACACACTGCACAGTCAAAACCTAAATCTCCTTGCATCATTTGCAATGGAGACCACTATCACCGAGATTGTCCTTGCATCCCTCAGATCTTAAGGGACTGGTCTCCTCGTTTGCACAATCTGGTAGCATCAACCTCTGGTGATCATGTTGAATGCTCACCATCAACCAGTGAAAGTGAAGTAGATGGAAAAAGAAGGAATCCTAAACTTCCTTGTAAGTTGTGTGAAGGCGATCACGCCATCCACTGTTGTCCCTTCCTTGAATAGGCTAAAAGAGTTTTGGATAATCGTCCGGTTTCATTGCTACGACTTCCTCCTGGATATCAAAAACTCTTTCCGAGCACTCCACTGGTTGAAAATCCGGTTGGCCCGTCATTGTGGTCAGCCGAAGTGCCTATCATTGAAAATGAACCCTCCAAATCCATACCAGATGAAAGTCTAAGGGTCGATACAGTAGTTGACCCACTCTTGCCTTCAGAGTGTTCATCTTCGAATGATACCGTCACTGAAGAGAAAGAGAACGACACCATTCAAATTCTTTTCATCAAAACCAACTACGATGAGCTTGGGGGTAGTCCTCCCGTTCCTTTACCACAGGAAGGAAGTTCATTAGAGTCATATCCGGACGTCTATTCGGTCCCACCACCAAGCAACCTAGTTGTTTCCTTCGACTGGAATCTACTAGGCAGACCCCGTTTACTAGCTAGTGTACCATTCAGAATCATTGTACAAGCTTACAGAATGGTCATGGTTGGTACCATCATTGATGAAGGGGCTTCTGTGAGTATCCTTTCCTCAACTGCTTGGAAAGTGCTTGGTTTGCCATCAATTTTGCCTGAAATGAGAAATCTAACAAGCTTCAACAAGGGAAACAGTCGACCTTTAGGGATCCTTCCAAGTGTACCCATTACTTTGAGAAGGAAAACTATTCACATGAATGTTATGGTAGTTTGAGGACCCTTAGATTATAATCTACTCCTTGGACATGACTATATTTATTGCATGGGAGCCATCGTCTCCTCACTCTTTACAGTAATGTGTTTTCCGCACGAAGGCAGGATGGTCAAGCTCGTGGAAGAAATGTCATTCCCTGGATCACACATCGCAAATAGTCAAATGTTGTCCCTAAATGGTATTTTCATGCAAGAAATGTCTCATCGATCTCTAGTCCATCCACCTGATGAGCGCGAGTGATTTAGGAATATGTGACTGAAACCCAGGGGGCATGCACCTTGGTCTGTTTCAGCAGGAAAACCTTAGGTATAGAGTGGATTTCCGCGAGGGATATATGACTAGTCTGGCGAACCCCTCCTCACAAGAAAATGGGAACAGATTGGAATAAGATACCTTCATTAAGGTTATGCTGAGTGGCATGCGGTCGCACCACTCCCCTTTGTATGTTTCGATAGACATCGCTAAGAAAGCATTTTATTTGCTACGTGGACGAAACTTTCTTGGTAACCTGGAAATTTTTCGCTATACCTGGGGGCATGCAAACCTTTCCGCATGCAAGTGAAGAGCGACTATTTATTTTTAAAATTTTTAGGACTGCTAACCCTTTAAACCCGCAAGGCTAGTTGTTTCCTAACTTGCATAAAGAAAGGATTCGGGGCAAAGCTTCAAAAGGTGCAATCTCCATAAAAAATGGCATCTTGAATGAGACGTTTCTTATCATACGACTGGAGAGCAATGTTGTCACAGAGTTAAAACTCGTTAAAAAATAAACTCTCCATGAGTAGTTTTAGCACATAGTTCAAGCTCGTTAAAAAATAAACATAAGTCATGAGCAAGTGTTTCCCCCATCATTTAAGCTCATTAAAAAATGAACCGGTAAATAATCATTGTGAATGCCTTATCGCCAGCTTTTGAGCCTTGGTCATGTTCTCGTCATCACCTCCACTCTATTTTTAGCCGATCATTCACCCCCATATGACTTTTTACCCCTTTGAGGAACATCTGCGAAGAGTGATTCTGCTAGCCATCCTTGTAACACTGCTGTGATTGGAAAATTCCAAATATTACCTGGAATCAGCTGCTACCCAATACCATCACTCATTCCTCAAAAATGAGTCTTCTTTAAGCTCTTTTCACCTGACTCGTAAAGTATGAAAAGATTGTCGAGCGATTGACCTCTTCGGCTCGTTAAAAGGCATCAGAAGTGCTATCCCTCCTCTAGATTTTAATCTTTTTGGACCTGAGGGATTATTACACAAGAAGATCGAGCGCTTGTCTTGTTCAACTCGTTAAAACTATCAAAAATTCATCCCTTTCGTATTATTTTACGCTTTTTTGGACTTAATGGATTATACAACGAAAAAGAATCTTCAGAGTCTTCTTTCCATTTCTTTTAGACTTTCTAAAATTGAAAGAGACCAAGTTATCTTTGTTGTTAAACTTGTTAAAACCAAATAGTGACAAACTCATCCAAATGGACGAGAGCGAGTTTCACTATTGCTAGGCTCGCTAAAATATAGTGACAGGTTTGCCTGAAGGGCAGATTATAGAACAAGCATATGTTATCCTCCTCAAGCTTGACAAAAATAAAGAGGTATTGGTCAGCAATGACTGGGGAAATTTGGAAGAAACAAGAAGAAACTTATGGTAGCAGTCCACTCTTGACATCACTTTCCTTCCGCCATCCATGCCAGGTTTGGGTTTTTCCGTTCATTTCTTCACCATTTGTCCATCATCGTTCCACTTTGGGTTTAACGCTACCAATCCACTCGTCAGTGTCGCTGATATGTTCAGAGGAGTCATTCAAACAATTCACCCTGTGTCTCACCCACTGCAATACATTCATGCTTCATTCCTTCATGACCGCCACCCTGAACCCTGTATCGTCAGTTTTCACCTCCAAAATCATTTACTTCGTTCCATGTCATTGATGTGGGATTCATTAAGGCCCTCCTTTGATGGGTCACTTCTTGTCGACATCAGCTCATTATCCAAGAAGTTGACTTAGGAACAACCCTTTCAGTACTTTGAAGCTTGCATGCCTCAATCACAAGTTTCTCACTTTCGGCGACAAGTTTACATCAATGACCTTTGACCGAGAGATTTTATGTGGTGTTCGATGCCAAGTCCCTTTTCACACCATGTGAATTGTACTGTAGTACCTTGAGGGTCATTTTCATTATTGGTGATTCCTCTCGCGCCTATTAACAACTTACATCATTGGCTGGTAATCAGGTGATGCCTTTCCATGTTCGACTCCAAAACATTTTTCACATGGATCTACTTGTGCTCTGAGTGAAGATTGAATGAGTTTTGAAGGCCCCGGATCTAGTTTCATCCATCCGGGCTGCGATATATTTAGGAATATAAAAACATCCAGTGTACATCATTTCCGAACAGATGATCATCCAAATCAAAGGATAATGTGTCCATATCATCAGTCTGTCACACAGACGATCGTGTGTCCTATGTACATGAAAAATGAATTTATAAAACTGAGCATGGGAATGCCCGCCTCAGCTAGATCATGAAAAATGTTGTCAAAATAATGTATTGTATTGTATCTTATTACAAGTCACCTCCCAGCTCGGAAAAGCTTCGGATCCTCATATTAGAGCATTTCACCCGACATCAAAAATATTAACGACCTCACGCTTTAGGGGGCAACTGTTATAGACATTTTTGGGCACTTCAACCCCAATCACAAATGTCCATAAAATGAGGGCTCTTAAGTCCCTAAAAGTGTTTCTTCACTGCCTAAGCGAAC
>APFE030770065.1:2583-33497 GCA_000404065.3 Pinus taeda | reverse complement strand
CCCCATAGAATCCCTCTATTGTTATTTTTGTGGCTTTATATTATTATTGTTAGGTCGGATGGGTTATATTGTGACTCCTTAGACTCCTATATATAAAAAGGAGGTCTTGTCATTTGTATCATCCAATAATTGTTCATTTATGTAATGTAAAGGAGGTTGCCCCCTCGAAGAGGCTGAATTCTAAGGTGTTGATCTATCTTTTCTTTAGCTGGTTCATAACAAATCGTGCTCATCATTCTTAACCTTTGGCTTGCGCGTCAGTGTTCTATAAACTCGTACTACTCCTGATCCAATCAACCTTCAAGCTCTTTCCTTGTATGATTCTAGTGTTCCGAAATCATACATCCCTTAGGCAGATCCTGGTCCCAATAATGGAACTATTTGTTGGCTTATATGGGCCTGACCCAGGTTTGGAAGAGTTATTTAGCCAAACAAATCCTGCAACTACCGACCCTTTTGGCAACAGCTCGCAGAGCGCAGACTAAGGTCTCACCCAAGGTAGCAAGGGAGGGTGCTGGAACCAAGTTTGCACACCCTTGGGATGCCTTGATGTGGTCTGGAAGGTTTGCGCACCATTCTGTGGCTTCGCACCACTTTGCTTCATGTAGATCTGAACCCAGGAGACTCCTTAATACTTATTAATGCATTGTTATAAATTAGATCTACGTTTTATGGTCTTTAAGCAAACATTTAGCATAAATAACCAGTTCGTTCACCTAGACAGATATAGATTTGTAGAAATTCACAACATAAGCATATGCGCATAGATCAAAACAGTTATTTCAATAAAAAATTAACCAGATCCACAACAATTCAGATTTAACACAGAAATTCATAATCAATTTATCTTTATTCACTTCTTCCACCAATACATCCAGATCCGTCTTGCGCACTCAACTATAGGGGTTTGCGCACACAGTTGTAGACTCTACTAGGTCTCTGCACACATAGCTGCAGAGCCTCTATCTACCTACCAACACCCTTAACTCAGACTTACAAATGCTTGAAGACTTCGCTCTTCAAAAAGCCATTACATTCCAGAAAAAGTACATATCGAAAGCTACCTTCTACCCTTAGAGCCTTGCTCTATTTATACCTTCCCATGGTCCGCGGACCATGGGCAAGTCGACTTACTTCCTATTATTTCTTGGGTAGACAACCTTTTGAATCGATCTATTACATTTCGCGCTCCATATATTTCGGAGTTTTTACAATATTTTTATCCTAATTTATAGACTCTAAGCCCCCAAAACTGTTGCGCGGGACCTCCGCTTCCAAACAAAATGTGTATCATGTGTACGATCATCGCTGGTATAAAATTGATATTCTATAATAACTTGTCAATTCTTACTAGAGCTTTCTATATCATCAACATTTTGTTCAGCATGTCTATATAGAATATGGACAAGCATAAAGACTTGGCCAAAATGATAATATTCACTTTGTATTTCATTTTGTGCAACAAATGTGTAGTTCTTTGCAAAATCAACTATTGAATAAAATGGTCCCCAATGGAAACATTTCATGTGATTTTTTGAATTGCAGGTCTTGACATCGAGCTCTATGTGAATGCTTAGTGTACTTATAATTTTTTGTCTCAAATTTCCTCCAAAACTCCATCATAGGAATTTCTTCTTCTTGTATTTCAATCCTTTTAGCACTTGTACTATTATTTGAACTAATTGATGTATGGATATATTCATATCTCTTCCATTTCACTTTTAGGTTAGACAATGATTGATCATTTATATCAATGTAATATTTGTTGTGAAATAAAGTCAAATTTCCACAATGATCACAATTTTTACCACCAACACATTTCTTTTGATAAAATAATTCATGACTTTCTCATTCACATAGAATTTCAGATATGAAACCATGGATAGTGGAAGGAGGAGGTGAATTTTTCCAAAATGTTTTACCAAAATTAAGGAAGGTGTCATAATATAATTGAAATTCCACACGATAACGACAATAACAAGTGTCACATATAGTGATAGGTTTAACATATCATGGTTTTTGTTGCAAACAAGTATTGATTGAGACATTAATTCCCAAATTCTCTTCTATGAACTTATTGAACAACTCTATTTGAATGGTGTCCAAGATATGTTTTGCATGTTCTTCATAATGATTTCATGTTATTCTTCACCACATCACATCACTTGCTTTTGGTGAAACATGTGAATTTTTCATCCAATATTCATATATTATTTTTTTAACATCTTCTCCAAGTCTATCTTTGTATGGTTGCTTACAAATAACTGTCCAACAAGTGAGCTCATTTACATCTATTTGTAACTGAAATTTCCTATGTTTGTGAAATGTTTTTCATGAGGTCCCTAATATCTTTTCCATATATTTTACCAAATGATTTTCTTTAGTACTTGATGAAACCATTTCCATTTGTATTGCTCTATGTGCGGCTACATCATTTTTCTTTTTAGAATTTCCAATTTTTTGTAGAGCACTATTTATATTATGAATCACATTTTCCTTCACCTTTTTATCTTTCGTCGATTTTCGAATACCCAATAGAGTTGTAGCGTCTTTTAATTTCTTTGATGTTAAGAGACCTCTCAAAATTTGAGCTTGAAATGTCACACTTTAATTTTGAAGAACTTCTCAATAATGACCTTAACATGATATCATATAATATGGTCAGCTTTTTTATCTCCATATATGTCAGTGTCAATATTTTCTAACACCTCATTATCGATATTGATTTCATCTGTACATATGAAAATTAAATGTAAATGAGTATAAATATTCATTAAAGAATAAAATTAAAAAATAGAGTTTGAATGAAATTGAAATTAATAAATATATATAATTTCAATAATAATATTATATATATATATATATATATATATATATTATATATTATATATATATATAATATATACTTTGATGTGATTAAATTCTTCATTTGAATCTCTTTCAACATCTTCAACAACATCATCAATCATTGGTTCATTATATTTTTCACTTTGTCTTTCAACATTTTCAATTTCATCATCAATGTTATGAGGAATATCTCTCTTTGTTTACCTGCAAAATAATTTTCAAATTAGTTCATCAAATAAAAATTAAATTTCACAATACACTAGTTAAATTTTAAATATCATTTATAATATTTACATTTACATACCTGCTCCAACTTCTAGTTGAGATTGATTTTTCCTTTCAATATTTGTGTGCTCTTCCTTCTTTCTTTTGTAATTTTTTCTCCCGTATTCTCTACGAGCTTCAATGTCTCTTGTTTGATCATATTTTTTCTTGCAATTTCTTTGATTTCTCAAGATAATTCAATCTATGTATATTTTTAAAAACCAAAGACAATTTCAAACAAATCTTGCAAAAAACTCACTTTAAAAATTTAGACTAAAAAGTTTACTTTAAAAATTCAACACAAAAGAGTTACTTTAAAAAAAAACTCACTTTAAAAATTCAGCCAAAAAAATTTACTTTCAAAAAAACTCACTTTAAAGATTCAACCAAAAATATTTACTTAAAAAAAAACTCACTTTAAAAATTCAACGCAAAAAGATCCCTTTAAAAATTCAGCCTAAAAGACTTACTTTACAAATTAAGCCCAAAAAATTTACTTTAAAAATTATACTAAAACATCTCACTTAAAAAATTCAGCCCAAAAGACTTACTTTAAAAATTAAACTAAAAAATCTCACTTAAAAAATTCAGCCCAAAAGATTTACTTTAAAAATTATGTCCAAAAAATATCGTCCAAAAAATTCAGCCCAAAAAACTTACTTTTAAAATTAAATCCAAAAAATCTAGCCCAAATTTTTTACCTTAAAAGTTTACTCCAAATGAGGAAAGTGTGTGAAAATGAAATTTCGGCTCCATTTATTTATGTCGTTTCAGGCGAAACTTTTTTTTGGAGGGTCGCATCGTTTCATTTTTGCGGCTAACGAAAAATATCGACACATTTTCGACGGAAATTTTAACGTAATTCGGTAGAATTATTTTTTCGTTTATTTTAACTAGCGTCAATAACAAATAGAAGTTCATCCGAATGTAATTTTAATTCGGTCGAATTGTTTTAACCTGCAACTTTGCAACAGCTCGGATCTCATCACCTTTTTCCAACTTCAAAATGCTTAAACTCCATCAATTTTAGTGAATTTACTGTCACAACAGAAACCATAATTTGCATTATTAATCTACTTTCAGTAGATATAAATTTTATGGAATTTCATAGAAATTTGCTAATTTTAATTAATTTTCTAAAAAATTGTGTGCAAAAAAATTCTAAAGGTCATTATGATTCAGTGAAATAAAAAATGTGTATCTTCCAAAATACACTTTAAAAAATATGAAAAATTTATGGTTCCTTACATTGGCCCTTCTTCTGTAACGAGTAGTTTTTATATTTTTAGTTTATAACTAATATGTTTATAAATTTGACGCTCAGCTAAACATCTTCAAAATATGCAATTTGATCATATTGGTTCAATTCAAAAAATTCTAGTAATTATGATGTGCATCACTTGGTTTCGTAAATATAAATATATTGAAGTAGAGTCTATCTAGATTGTTGCAACACATTTTTTTTTTCAAAAACACTAAGTTAACAAAGAATACACAAGTGCTAAAAAACATGACATGTTATGAATCCCTTGATTAACATAAAGAACACACAGTCAAACAATTGCTAAGTTGACATATGAAATGTGAATAAAAAAAATTTCAAAGAATAAGTGATAGGAAGCTAATAAATTTTTTGACAAGTTTCATTTTTATTGTAAAATGAAATTCTAAACAAAAAAATAATTTGGATTGCCGAAATTTGAAGAAATTCTAAAAATGATATATTTTTCTCAGAAAAGGGCAAAAAGTGTAACCCAACTTCACATTTTCACCTGAAGCCCAAACCAATGAGATAGTTTTCGACCCTGGTGTACCAAATAGGGGATGTTGGCATTATGATACATATGTTGTACTTGATGGCAACCCACTCATCTCAGATGATAAATTATAGTGCAGCAAAGGTATTTTCTAGTTCACGGACTTTCACGCACTTTCATGCAAAGAAAAGTTCATGCACTTTCATGCAGAGAAAAGTTCACGCACTTTCATGCAGAGAAAAGTTCCTTTCATGTAGAAAAAAGTTCACACACTTTCATGGAGATAAAAGTTCACGCACTTTCATGCAGAGAAAAGTGCATGCACATGGGAAATATTATGGTTGGTTCATGGTATTAGTCCGACACTTTTTGATCCTATGGTTTTTGTTCGTGGTACTGCATCCAAAAGATTTGAACCCAAGTATTGGGTCCGTGGTATTGTTTCTCAATGGTTTTGGTCCATGGTTTTGAGTGAGGCCTAGCCTATAAAAAGGAAAGGAGATCATTTGGCTAATCACAGTTGAGTTAAAAATCTTAAGAAGAGCAAGATCTGAATTTCTGATAATCGGTTGGTGAGACATAGTTGAATCTGAATCAAGGAGAAACCGAAGCATTATAAGTCAGATCTACTGAAGAGTTGGGATCCATTTTGATGCATGAACGGATCTGTGATTTCGACAGTCTGGGGTATGGTTGAGAACTGATAAACTGTCTAAATCCGGAGGTGCGCAGGAGTGGCAACGACGCAGTGCGGAGGTGCATAACACCAGAGAAGAAGCAGGTGTGAAGGTGCGTAGAACCAGAGAAGAAGCAAGTGCGGAGTTGCGCAGACTCGTCACGACAGAAGTGCGGATATCCGCAGGTTTCCTTCGGTGAAGTTGCAGACCTTTCCTGAAATATATTTTAGCTGTCTTTTATCTGTTTCTGCAGAGATCTGGGTTTAAATTGGTGTCTGGTTACTGGTGTTATTTTCTGGTTATTGCATTCTGAGAAGTTATTTGTTTAAAGGAGATTGGATGATGCACATGTACTTGATGTTTTGGATCCAGTTTGAAAATTTATGAAACATGGTCCCTAGAAGAAAGAGAAGGTTGTAGCCTTCTGTAGGCCAGCACCTACGTACTAGTATCTTGGCTAGTGCAAGAGCTAAGGGGGTTGTAGCTCCCTTCCAGAAGTAACTGGAAAACGAGAGAGGTTTGTAGCCCTCTGCAGGTTGCAGCCTGCGTGCTGGTAAAGGACTGCACTAGTACATTGTAAAAGAAGTTTCTTATTAAAAGTAAGAAAGAGACAAATTGCAGCAGGTGGTTTTCACCCACATTGGGTTTCCACCTTATATCATGGTGTTCATGTATGCTTCTTATGTGTGATGATCTGTACTTTTTTACTGCACTTGTTTATAGTTAATTTGGTTAATAATGTTCTGATGCATTTACTGAAGATAAGCTAACTGAATCATAAGATTTTTGCATATACACTTGTTGCATTTAATACAGTCGCATATATACGCGTATACCCTTAACTGAAGTCGCGTATATGAATCTGAGTGTGAGAATGAAAAAGTATCTGATTTGATAATACTGATTCACCCCCCCCCCCTCTCAGTATTATTTCAAACATGTTATTCATCATTGTACACATGTTTCTGCTATATGGATGTATGTGACCATACCCTGGGACTTTACATTTATGATGATCCTTCTATATTGGATGGTTGCAACCATACCTCAGATCTTAGATTCACAAATTATCCTTCTCATTTGGATGGCTCATACCATGGATCCTTTCATATAGTCCTTATTATCCAGATGGCTGCATCCATACCATGGATTCATGTTTTGATATTAGATATGTATATGTATATGCATCCTTGATTTACAGGTCTCCAAAGTGTTTGCCCTCGTCCTTGCAAAAATCTTGTAAAGTATCTTAGCCATCACTCCTCATTCTCCTTTCATGCTTTAGGGGGCATCTATTACACAAAAAAATTTCACACCTCCTGCACTTCCTCGTGACATACCCCAATGTGCTCAAAACATGACCATCATGCAGTATACTCATTCATATATGTGTCTTAGATCCTTCTTAAGACTTTGATTGGAAAATACCTTGAGCTTCCCTTGAAGGAAATAGTTCTAAAACCATAATTTGAAAATCATCACCCTTATGAGACTAAAAACAACGATGATCACCTTTTGTATTGTACTTTACCCATGTTGGCATCGCTCTATTCACTTGTATACCCATGATGATCCCAAAAAGACAATTTTCCCAAAGAGGATGGGAAGCTTTGTGATCTAGAAGCTTCCATAGCAGCGAGCTGGAGGTTGTTCAGCATAGATGAGGTCAAATTCTCTGAACTCGGCCTCTTGGTCTTATCCCTATGAGCTACCCCCTTAAGATAAGGGCCTATTCCTATCTTTGGAGAGATCCTAACTCCTTTTCCTAGCCTATATATTCATCCTCTCCCATTCCCAAATGGTTGGTGTATGTCTATTTGTACCCTTATGCTTAGATTATGCCTATATGCTACTCATTTGGTTTGCAGAAGGAGTGCTTGGAAAGCTTAGCTTGGACTTGGATATGCATTTGAAGTAGAGCCTATCAACGTCAAGGCTTGGTTGCATTTTCCGTCGATGTGTATACTCATGTATCATCTATATTAACATTCCTTGATCAGTTAAGTAGGTTTCCTTTGAATATGATGTTTGTATTTGCATGCCTTGTTGTGTCTTGATCTCTTGTGTAGGTGCATAAATGTTCTGAGCAGTAAGAACAATCCCGCGATGTAAGTGATTCGAGATCTTCAACAAAGGATGAGATGATAGCATTAGAACAAGGTCTGCCATCTTCTTCATCTCTCTTTTCAATTGTAAGCTAGGAAAGTATATGGTAGTTTGTCACTTAGGTTGCTAGACCCACTCATTGGGCTAGAGGGATCGTCTATGGTCATGGAGAGAATTTATGTAGACAGCACATCCTCAAGGTTTTTTACTCAAATTCAATGGAAAATAGGGCCTTCTTCCCATATACGAGCTCAAATGGAATGAATCCATTGATGGTATTCCAAGCGGCATTATATGCCCATGTGGCTTCCACAAGTCTGTATGCCCAAGCTTTTATTCTCCTTCTAACAGCCTTGGTAAGGATGTTATCCAATTCTCTATTTGTGACTTATACTTGTCGATTTTCTTTTGAGGATGATAGGCAATAAATGTCCTATGATTGATGTGGTACTACTTCATAATATCTTCAATAAAAATTGATGTAAATTATGCTCCTTGATTAGTGACTATTTCTCTTGGAAAACCAAATTTATAGAAGATGTTCTCCCTTAGAAATTCATCAACCTTCTTCAGTTATTTCCTTTACTGCTTTTGTTTAAGCCCATTTGGTCAAGTAATTAGTGCATATAATGATGTAAATTTTTTTGTCCTAATGGGGGATTAATAGGTCCAATGAAATCCATGCCCCACTTTTCAAATGGGTTTAGAATCACTCGAGGTTGTAAGGGAATTTCATCCTTGGGTGTTGGCTTACCCATTCTTTGACATTGATCACACCTAGTGGTGTACCTCTTTGCATCCTGATGTAAAGTGAGCCAATAATAACCTGATTGTAAAAATTTGAAGGTTGACTTCTTAACATCAAAGTGGCACCCAAAGGGTCCATCATGGCATGTTGAGAGAATGCCAAAGATCTCTTATTCCCTCACATATCTTCGTAGGATCTGATTTGGCCTGAATCTGAAATGTTTTCACCCAATCCAAGTGAATGGGGCACTCTTCCTAACAATCTTTCTTTTCTCCCTAGAGGATAAGCTAGGAGGGAACATCCTAGAAACCAAATAGTTTCCTATATCAGCAAACCAAGGAGAAAGCACTGATATGGAAAAGATATATTCATCTTTAAGTCGATCATCTATCATTTCTTCCTTTCTTGTAGGAAGGGTTATTCTTGACAATAAATATGCAACCACATTCTCTTTCCCTGGTTTATCAACAATAGTCAAATCAAATTGTTGCAATAATAACAACCATCTAATTATCCTAATATTGACATCAGGTTTATTCATTAAATACTTAATGGCTACATGATCAGTGTGATGCAACGTTTGATAACTAGTGATATAATTCCTAAACTTGTTCAAAGAATGCACTAGGGCCAAGAGTTCCATTTCGGTGAAAATATAGTTTAAATTAGCTTTAGAAAGGTTCTTATTGATGAAATAGATAACATAAGACAAATTTTCTTCTACTTGTCCTAAGGAAGGACCTACAAATTTTGCTGAGCCATTTGTGTGTATGTGGTGAAGTAAAATTCTAAGTGTGGACACAAACAATTCCTCTAGCTTGATATTGGGTCTAGCCACAAACAAGACATTATATGGAATATTTCCATATGTTAGAACCAATTAACAGAGCCTAACTCTCAATACACTTATCCTGTTTGGTGATGACCTTGCTTGCTTTCTCCAACTATCTCCTGTTTCCTTCTTCAAATACCTAAAACGAGTAAACAACATCAATCAACAACCGTGATAATAGAAAAATTGTAATTCAACCTACTTAACAAGTCAAGAAGCATTAAGCCATGAACATGTGAGGTGACATATTATGTAGGAAAGAAATTGATAGTTGCATATATATTAAATCAAGAAGAGATTACAACCATTATCTTGACGTTGTTGTTCTCCTCCAACAAAACCAAGTTCCCACACACTTCCATTAACATTCCATGGTGGCCTCAACAAAGATATTTTTAAGGCTCTTCCCTTTCATCTTCACACTAAACCAAATTCAAACTTCTCCCTCACACACAAATAGAGAGCTACAACTATGAATAACTTGTTGATTACTCCAAACTTAATTAGCACTAGCACACGAACATTAACACTAGCTTGTGCTTGGGAAAAGGGGAGGTTTATATAGTATGAATGGATGGGATATGGTTCCTCTTCTCATGGGAGAAGGTATTATCTATTGAGGTAGTTCCATCCTAAGAGGGGAAAGGAGCGCAAACTGACATCCTCAACTCCATCCGGCCCAACCATTTACCAAACTTCCATTATGAAGCTTCTAGAGCTAGAATCTTTGGCTCCTTATTTAAAAAAATTTCCGAAAGAGAATCAGCGTGACTAGAACAAGGCTCAGTTGCTATGGTCAATTCTAGGGACAATGTTAATCCCTACATATTGGTGCAAGGAGGAAACAAGTCATTAGCGTCAGTCTTGTAAACTAGGAAAACCATAAGATTTTTGGGAAATGATGCAAAAGGGAATTGTTCTTCTCATGAAGAGGGACATAATGGGAGCTTCTTCATGATGGGAAAGCATGTAGGGATCACTGTAGCGATCCTTTGCGATCATGGAACAGGGAGTATAGGGACAATGAAAAAAGTTTGCCTAATAGATTCCCCCTAAAGCGTGAAGTCCAAATTAAAATGAGGGATGAAATTCAATATGAATCAGTGCAAGGAACGAGAATCTGTCGTCAGAAAACCTGCAAGCAAGTACAAATACATATACATAATTGAAAGCTTTGTTAAATGATACATGAATCATGGTATGGTTGTAGCCATCTAGAGAATGATCATATAAATGGGTCTAGGCATGGGCACAACCATCCGATAAAGAGGATCATATCGGAACCAAGGTATGGTCGCAACCATCCAATAATGAGAAGGATCACATATGATAACTCATGGTATGGGCGAAACCATTCATCTGAGAGAGACATGTTTGTCAACATAATCATGTCACACTGCCTTGCAACCTAGACTTTTGTAATCTGATCCTAGGGTATTGCGCTCCAACACGACTCAATCAAAGTACAAATTCTAATATGTGAATAGATGTGTTGACATCGAACATGCTAGAAAATCACTTGATTAGTAGCCAATGATGTAAATTATTAACAATAATGAGAGAAACCACCAATAACAACAATGGTCCCCAATGTACTATCAACACAATTCATGGAATGTGAGTAAAGGAACTGTAGTCGAACACCCATGAAATCACTCAATTGAAAGCCAATGATGTAGACTTCTTGTCGAGTGCAAATAACTTTCCATTAGGACATGTAAGATCTAAGGTACTAGAAGGGAGTCTCTCGATTAACTTCCCGGATAATGAGTTGAAGTTGACAAGAAGCAACTATGTCAAAGTAGGGCCATGATGTATCCCACATCATCGACACAAGATAAAGGGATGAAAATGGATTTTACATGATACAAAGCATCAGTGTTAAGTGTAACTGCAGAGGGACAACTCTTGAACACATCAGTGACACGACTAGAATTTTGGTAGCTTTTGGATCCATAGTGTCGGTGGTCATGATGATGTGGCAGAGAAAAAATGAAAAGAAAAAATGAACGGCCCAACCTAGGAGGGTCAATGATAAAAAGGAAGATATCCCATCCCGACCTGAAGCAGAAAATGTCATGTTCAAGAGTGAGCTGCTGACACAACCGATTAAATTTTCAAATTTTCCCCCACCATTCCTAGCAGGTACCCCAATTATTTTTTAATCGCAAGCTTGAAGGGGATAGCATATGATTGAGCTATAAGTTCATCCTTCAGATGAATCCAACCTAGTAAGTTTAGTAAGCCCTAGGAAGGAGGAGCTCATGTTCGCCATGGTGACGAATCTGATGTCGTTTAATATTTTAATAAGTTCGACAAAGGTGCAACTCAATATATTTTTCATGTTTAGAGAGTTTGAAAAAAACATAGAAAAGAAAACTCCACATGGTCCCTTTTCATACATTTGTGTCTCTCGAGCCCAAAAAGGTAGAAAACAATACTTGATAGAACTGGTTGATCATTTTAGTCAAGGAGTACCTTTTTCATAAATAGTTCATCCCAACCCGAAAAAGGCATAAACGTATACTAGGTAAATGACATTTCGTAGCCTTTAATGAGTTCAAAACGACAAGGGCTTGATTATCTTTTTGTGTTTAAAGGGTTGGAAAAGAGCTTGAAAGTGGACCCTCCCATTTTATTCTCTTTTATGAGTCAAAATGGAAAAATAATTAACAATGTTTTCATTTGAGTTTTACGAGTCGAGAAAAGAGCTGAAATGTGACTCAGCACCATCGTCAAACATCCGTCACCTATTGTTGTGCAAAATATGTAAAGTGCATTATCCAATTCTTGAGGCAAAAATAGGTAAACAATACTTAAAAATGCTAATATTTCATGAAAAGATGAACAAAAGGAGAGAAAAGTAAATATTTTTTACCATTTACCATTTTACCTTGTTCTGAATAACTTTTTGCCCTCTTTTGCCCTAATTTTTCCCGAGCAGATTGCGGGAGATCTGGGAGGTCATTTGGTGAGCCGTCAATTGCAGCTAAGAGCCAAGTCCCTAAGCTCCATTTCAATACTGCTTATTCCTATTTTTGTCCATTTTTTGTACTTTTGATGGAGGTTTTGGCAAAAAAAAAATTGTCCTCGGTCGACACGATTTGTGGGCACGGAATCGTGTCGGCCGAGGGTTGTTAAAATGCGTGACCATGCCATTGGTGCGACTATTTTTAAAATAGGCATGTTAGTTCCGTGAACAAGGAAAAAACCATTTTCCTCTCAAATCAATGTTTGAATCCAAATTTTAATTGCCAAAAATGACTATTGACTTGAATACATTGTTTTGTAGGAAAGAATCGTCAAAAATGGTAGACTCTAAAAAATGTGAGCACAAAGATGTGGAAACCTAGGCAATGAATGATCCAAACTACTTGGACGCCTTGAGGAACTGTGGGCTCCTCAAGTTCTTTCTCACACCAGGGATGAGGGCTCAACCTAAGCTGCTTCAATACATGATTAGTCTCTGGGACATAAATTAGGAAATATTCATCATCGGTGACCAGGAGCTGGAATTAGAAACTTCATACATCTATTTCATCATAGGACTGTCCCGAATAGGGGAACCAATCAACCTATATGGATCACGGCTGATTGGGGCAAGCATATCCATACTGCTTGCCAAACAATGCCCAGAAGTTTTCAAATCCAAGAGCAGTAACATTGAGATTACCATTGTGTAAGATCTGACATTGAGAGTGCTACTATTGACTATCAACAGAGTGGTTGGGTCCCAAGCAAAGCACGAGACAAAGAAGTCAAAATTTCTATATGCTATCAACTGTACAACACCAAGGATCCTCAATTGGGTGAAAGCCATGAATATGAACATGAAACGCCAGTTGAAAAAAGCTAAGGCGGGGAATTTGAAGGAATTTCTCTTCGAATCTGTACTAGTGACCTTCTTCTTGGAACGAGTTCCGTTGTTCGAGCACCAGCTAACTGAGGTAGATCCACTGATGCCACGAGACCCACTAATGGTCCGTTGGAGTCATTTCATGCCTAAGATATCTCGGGGCTAGCATATGTCCCATGGCTATGATGACAGCTGATCATAGTGGAGGATTGGCCATACAGTGGTACCAAATTCTGTGGCGATCCTGACATGCCACTACTAGATGGGGAGGATTTCAAAAATGAAGGTAAAAAGTCAATTTTTTATTTTTTGATTTTTCAATTTTTTTTTATATATATGTAATTATAACATTTTTTTTATTAATGTAGATGTTGGACCAAAGCATCCTGCATGGATGTCGCCAATAGCTAGGTGTATCGGTCACCAATTTGAAGTCGCTCCTTATCAGGAGACATCCCTGAGTATGCCCAAGTGGGAGACATCCCATGCCAGTACCAAAGGCATACGGTGGGGGTATTGGATCAGATCCTCTGATTGCTGACTCGTGTGGCATGAGAAGTTTCATGTTACCACAATCACCATGCTGATTAGTTCCTAGGTCCATCATTCACATTTTTGAGGCCTACGTGCCATGAATATATGAGGCCTGCAAGTCATCGATGTTATTTGGACACACATATTATTTTTTGGGGTTTTTATGTATCAAACATTATCACCATCTATATATATATATATATATATATATATGTATATGTATGCTGTATTTTCTTTCTTACTATGATACAAATGATTTGTTTTAGCTTTTCACATGTTTCATAAATATCATCCAACACATAATTAGCTAATGCATATGTCAAAGTATTCATGCATCTAGGAATATGATGATATGTAATGTAATCAAATTTCTTTCCAGTAGATGAATACATAGATACATTCTCAATATCTGAGGGTTTCTGATGGAATATTGTCAGTTGAGTTGAAGGACAACAAGCTATGAATCCAGGTTGATAACTAATTCTCGAATGTCAAGAGCGATGGCTTCTGACAACAATTCGATGACTGTGTTGCATTCAACAATGTTATTAGTTGTGCGATCTAAAAAAATACCTTGAAGATCAATCAACTCACCATGAGGGTCATAAATGGCCCATACCATGAAGGATAGATTCTAGGTACTATGGCAAGCACCATCAGCGAAACCGATGTGGGAGTCATAAACATCTGCAAAGCAGAGAAAAACATAGTAAACAAGAAAGTTGTTTGAAGGATAACACACCAAACCACATTGCAGAAAAATGAATGGCACACTAATGTACACAAGTAAGCATGCAAGATAACATAATAATAGTACTTTCTGAGAGAGTCCATGTTCAGACTCAGGTAATTGATCAACATGGATGAACATAGGATTTTTACCATTGACATGAGGAGTAAGCATCGACTCGGCCAAATAATAGAGTACAATGTATATAAGGATTTACCCCCATGCTCCTTAGGTAAGGGAGGGTAATGAGTCAGATGAAAACCCCATTGAAATAATGGGAAATTGATAAAAACATGGGGAGGGATAAAAAATCAGAATCCATGAAAAGGTAAAGGAGCCTTTAGTTAAAATATCTTGATGTTGGCAGGCGAAACTGACACGTCAATAGACCATAGAGAAGAGAACATTGCAAGGAACATAGATATGTCCATTGATCTAGGCATGAAGAAGGAACGATGATGAGTATCATTCCAAGGTGGTTCCTCCAGAGATTACTTCCATGATACTCTCATTAGCAAGAAAAGTCTCAGCTTAGGGATTAGAATATTCTGAAGCAACAAGCCATGGGGACTTAGAATACATGTCAAGTGAAGTCCTCGAAATAGGATAATTAGAGGATACAGAACTTGAGGCTAAAAAGACTTCCACATAATTGATTTTGGAATGACTATGTGGCATAACCTCGCCCCAGGTATCAACAAGATCTGGTAAAGGTATGACCCAAGGATAAAATTTTATCGAGATCATGTTGATAGAGGCAACATGAGGAGGTGGTAGCAGAAAAATTCCCATCAAGTTAGAATCTTCAAAAAGAGCTACCTCCACACTCTCATAAGGAGAATCAATGTGCTTAAGATACAGAACATTGCCATCTGAGGAGGAAGAGGCAAAGAAGGAGATTTGGTCGACTGTGATGATATTCCCTTGATGGGGAAAACAAATCACGTGGAATAGGGAGGAGGCTACAACATGCATGGCATGGGTCTAGCTCCGTCTGAGTAGAAGATTATAGTTGAGATTAGCATCAACAATATCCACCTCAACGTGTACTATCTTTCCCTCCAAAGTAATGGCAAGGTTGGGTAAGACACAAAAGGGTCGTGAATCACACCTGTCGAAAGCTTCCAAAGTGTTAGGGTATTAGTTCAAAGTAGGAGAACCAATTTCCTTCCAGAAAGCGACTGAAATGATGCAAGTAGAAGCACCTTCAACAATGATGGTTCAATGAATGGTTTTCTCTTTTATGATCACCTGAATGAGAAAGGCAATCTGATGAGGTAGGCACAAGATATGGTTTTCTAGATCAAAGAATATCAAGTTGGAATCAGTAGGATCAATGCCCCCAATAGCTGACAACAAGGATTTCCATTAATATGGACAACTTTGGAGTACCTCGAGAGCAGACATAGCTGATGGTGCCTGATCCAAATCCTCAAAAATATTATAGTGCTGAGCGGCTTGAGCATTGGGATTGTACAAGGAATTCCTTAGCACATCTCAAGAAGGTGGTTGAATGGTAGAATCAAGGTTAGGGTGCTCGATTTGAAGAAGGCCGGGACTTGGAGAAAAAGAAGAAGGGGTGAACTCTTTCTCTTTCTCGGTTGTCAGAATATGATTTTGATAATATTTTCATCTAGTATCCACATTAATAGGTGTACTCATCATGAACACTTGAGATCCTGAGGAAGCAGATGATTAAGGTTGGTCTACCATTTGAGTATGTTGAGATGGAAACGACCCTTTTAGGACAACTAGGGTCCCTTTGAGCAAACGAATAACTTCTGACCATTGGGGAAAATCCTTAGTATAGTGATCCTCCTCACAAATGAGGCATGGATACTTAGGCTTGCATTGTGAATAATTACGAGCAGATGACTTAGGAGGACCCTGTTTTGGGGCATCCTCTTTACCCTTTCCTTTGCCTTTCTTCTTACCTTTTGAGGATTTTTCCGCTGTGGTAGACTAGATGGCATGGACCTTGGAGGTTTTACCAGGCACAGGTGGATTCTGGGAGGAAATATTTGAAGTAGTGTTTGAGACCAACTTTTGTTTGGAAGAAGATTTGGAAGGGGTCTGGGACACTGAACCAATTACTCCATCAACAGGAGGTGTATCCTGTGACTTTGATGCCACGGGATCGGATGATGGACACAGAGCATCAGGTGATAACTCATACAAAGTGCCAGAATGAGAATAAACGAGATCTAAGTATTGAGCACGAGATAACTTGGGACAATCGCTCAGGATCTTGGATGGAACTGGAAGCCAGTATGGCAAATAAAGAATTGGATCATTCATGTGTTAAGACACATCTAGAAACTCTAGTGTGGTCAAGAATGACAATTGAGTATTGAAAGGCATTGGAGGTTGATAATCAGGTCCAACCGGAGGAGCCCATCCCTGCTAGTAAGGGTTTTGTCCCCATAGTGGAGTGTTTGGCCATATGGCATTTGATTATGCCCCCACTGTAGGTTACCTTGGCCGTAGGGAGGATTTGACCTTGAACACCTTGGAACTGTCTGACCATAGGTTGTTGATCAACAACATATAGGTTAAGAGGTTGTTGAGCATGTTGACCTTAGACATATGGGTATTGCACCTGTTGTCCTTGAACATACGAGTTTTGAACCTGTTGAACCTGAACAAGAGGATTTTGGGCCTGTTGTTGGACATAAGGATTCTCCACTTGTTTTCCTTGGACATAGGGATTTTGCACTAGATACCCTTGGACAAAAGGATTTTGTACCTGTTGCCCCAGGACATAGAATTTTGGGCCTACTGCTATAGGACTTGACCCTATTCTTGTCCTTGGAATGGTTCACCTTGTTGATATGTATATAAGGGTTGGTACTGCCCAGGTTGGCTCTGTTGCTGTAAGGATTGACCTTGCAGCTACAAAAGTTTACCCTGTGGTGGTAGATGTTGGCCTTGTGAAGACACAGGCTAGGAGGTTTTTAGATCATACTACATCTACTACTGCATGTTTTGTTGCAACTGTTGCAAGGGTTGCCCCTACTATTGTTGTAGTTGTCCTTGCTGTGGTATCATGTGCCCTTGTTGTTGCATGGATAGACCTTGCTGTAACAAAGGTTTCCCTTATTGCTACAGAGGCTTTCCTTGCTACTGCAAGGGTACTTGAATAGTTCCCAGGAAATTTCTGAACTGTATTTGGCCATAGCCACCCTGAAAAGTGGATGGGCCATGTTGAACATACTGCCCAAAATGAAGGACATAAGGTGGATTGACCATTCCTTGAGAACCATATGGAACATAAGGAGCTTGGTACTGAACATAAGACTCATAAGTGTTGGGTGTGGAACCTAATTATCTTTTGTATTCAAAGGTTTCAGACAGATGTATACCCCAGGAAGATTGTACACCCCTCCACGTGGGGGGTCCGGGGGCTACCAGTGCCCTTGTGGGGGTTCAGGGGCAGCACCCCCGAAGCTAAAAAAAGATGTAAAATTACCTAGTAAAAGTATAGTAATTTCTAGTCAATATAGGCCATTCATCAGGTAGATGATTTGATGGTAGAAGTTATGTTTAATTTAGGGTTTTTTCCCTAGAAGGCAACCCCTCGCTATATATGAGGCAATTGTATTGCGTCTAGGTATATATATATTGAGTGATGAAGAGAGAGGAGATTGAGAGTGAAGAGGGAGTTACAATGGATTTTTTGTAGGTTGTATCTCTTCAATTTGGTGGATAATATAAAAAGAAGGACTGGCTGTTTCTCCATGGACATAGCCCAAACTGGGTGAACCACATATATCTATGTCTCTCTTGTTTTATGTGTTTTTTGTGCTTATATTTATGCAATATTTTATGTGTTCCATTACTCTGTAATATATAATTTTCTAACAACAGGTATCAGAGCCGAAGGTCTATTTGGTTGATAAACTCGCAGGAGAGAAGGGTTCCTGGTTTGAGTGGGAGCAATGGTGGAAGATGGTAGGTTTATAGTAAAAAAATTCAACGACCAAAACTACCAGCTGTGGAAGATGCAGATTGAAGATTATCTCTATCAGAGAGATTGGTACCTACCATTGAGTGGAAAGACAAAGAATCTGACGAGTATGACAAAAACAGAATGGGATATTCTCGACAGAAATGCACTTGGAACAATATGGCTGTGCCTAGCGGCGTCGGTAGCATTTAATATTTGAAAGGAAATGACAACAAAGGGTTTAATGTCAGCATTGGCCAAACTATATGAAAAGCCCTCAGCCTCAAATAAGATATTTCTTATGAAGCATTTATTTAATATGAACATGTCAGAAGGTGGATTTGTTGCTAATCATTTAAATGATTTTAATACAATTACAAGTCAGTTAAGTTCTGTAGGGTTAAATTTTGATGATGAAGTTAGGGCTCTTTATTTATGTGCTCATTGCCAGGATTTTTGGAATGGTTTAGCTATGGCCATTAGTAACTCTATCTATGGATCTAGTACTTTAAAGTTTGATGATGTTGTTGATGCGATCCTTAGAGAGGAAATGCAACGGAAAAGCTCCGGTGAGACATCAAGTAATGCTTTAACTGCAAAGACTAGGGGAAGAAAAATGGAAAGAGGAAAGAGCCCAGGATACCGTAGTAAGTCAAGAAAAGGCAGATCTAAGTCCATATTGGGGATAGTGTGCTAGAAATGTGAGAAGAAAGGACACCTGAAGAAAGACTGCAAGTCTCGGAAGGGAAAAGAAGGATATGCGTAGCAAGAAACTAAGCATGAAGCAAATGTAACAGGTGATGTGTTGCAAGATGCTTTGATTCTTTCATTAGAAAATATTATTGATGCGTGGGTGGTAGATTCATGGGCCTCATTCCATGCCACACCTGATAGGAAACATTTTTATGATTATGTTCAATGAGATTTTGGATAGGTTCGATTGGGTGATGATAAACCCTGTAAAATCATTGGAATGGGTACAATTTTCATAAAACAACAAAATGGAAATAAGTGGCTATTGAAGGAGGTAAGGCATGTTCCAGATCTGAATAAAAATCTGATTTCAATATGGTAGTTGAGAGGTGAAGGTTACATAACTACTTTCACAGATAAAACCTACGAGGTCACTAAAGGATCCCTGGTAATAGCGAAAGGAGGAAAGGTTGGTACATTGTATTTATGCAATGTTATTTCTAGTTCTGTTAATGCTTTAACCTCTATAGGAGAAGATACGGCATTGTGGCATCATAGGCTCGGGCACATGAGTGAGAAGGGGATGTAGATTCTTCACTCAAGAAATGTTTTTCCAGGTTTGAAGCATGCTGATTTAAAATTATGTGAGAATTATGCTTATGGAAAATAGAAGAGAGTCAGATTCCTCAGAGTTGGGAAAGAAAAGAAGAGTGAAAAATTATAGCTTCTGCATACAAATGTATGGGGAACTTATCAAGTATCATCTCTTGGTGTCTCTCGTTATTATGTTACTTTTATTGATGATGCAACCAGAAAACCCTAGATTTATTGTATTCGAAATAAGTCTGATGTATTTGATACTTTCAAGAAATGGAAATCTTTGATTGAAAATGAGACAGGAAAATGATTGAAGTGTCTCAGATCAGACAATTTAGGTGAATACTACAGCAAAGAGTTTGATAGGTACTGTTCAGAGAATGGAATTCATAGAGAGAAGACAGTTCCAGGAACACCACAAGAAAATGGTGTGTCAGAAAGGATGATCAGGACAATCATGGAGCGTGCAAGGTGCATGAGATTACATGTAGGATTGCCTTTACAATTTTGGGCAGATGTTGTAGATACTATTATTTATCTAATAACTAGAGGTCCTTCATTTTCCTTGGATGGTGGTATTCCAGAGAAGGCATGGACACGTAAAAAGGTAAACTACTCTTTTTTAAATACTTTTGGCTTTGAATTCTTTGTCCAAATTAATAAAGAAAATAGAACAAAGCTTGAAGAAAAATCAAAGAAATGTACCTTTATTGGATATGGTGTTAATGATTTTGGTTATTACTTTTATGATTATGAAAAACACAAAATCATTAGGAGCAAAGATGTTATATTCAATGAAAAGGTTTTGCATAAGGATCAGCTACAAGAAAAGAAATGGGAAAAAGAAAACAAAGAATACACAGTGCTTGACGACATCACAGGAAAAGTGATGGTGACTAAAAATCATAATGATCAACAGCTAGAACAACAACCACAACAACAACAAGCACTTCAAACACCTAAAAGTGGTGTTAGAAGATCTACCAAGATAAGTAGAGCCCCTGAACAATACTCTCCTTCATTATATCATGTACTATTGACTGATTCTGGTGAACTAGAATGTTATGAAGAAGAAATGCAGGTAGAAACCAAGAAGAGGTGGGAGCAAGCCATGAAAGAAGAGATGGACTCCTTAACACATAACCAGACTTGGGACTTAGTCAGGTTTCCTATAGGTAAAACAACATTACAGAATAAATGGGTTTACAAGTTGAAGGAAGAAGATGGAGGTAGAAAAAGGTACAAAGATAAACTTGTGGTGAAGGGGTTTGCACAAAAGAAAGGTATTGATTTTGATGAAATATTTTCTCATGTTGTTAAAATGACTTCAATCAGAACTATTTTAAGTCTAGTAGCAACTGAAGATTTGCATCTTGAACAGTTAGATTTAAAGACAACCCTTCTCCATGGGGATTTGGAGGAAGAGATATATATGTAGCAACCACAAGGATATGAGGTAAAAGTGAAGGATAAACTAGTGTGCAGGTTGAATAAGAGCTTGTATGGCTTAAAACAAGCCCCAAGGTAGTGGTATCTAAAATTTGACAAGTTTATGCCTGAACAAGGTTATACTAGATGTCACTTTGATCATTGTGTTTATCTCAAAAACAAAAATGATGGCAACTATATTATATTGTTATTGTATGTAGATGACATGCTTGTTGTAGGGTCTAACATGCAGGAAATAATGTGCTCAAAAGAAAATTGGAAAATTCATTTGCAATGAAGGATTTGGGAGCTGCAAAACAAATCCTTGGTATGAGAATAACTAGAGACAAAAAAATTGCAAATTAATATTGTCTCAGAATGAGCACATACAAAAGGTGTTGAAAATATTTAATATGCACAATGCAAAACTAGTTAGTACACCTTTTGCTAGCCATTTCAAACATAGTAAGGAGATGTGCCCAAAGACCCAAGAAGACATGGATTATATGTCTAAAGTTACATATGCATCACTAGTTGGAAGCTTAATGTATACAATGGTCTGCATAAGACTGATATTGCACATGCAGTGGGAGTTGTAAGTAGGTACATGAACAATCTAGGAGAAGAACATTGGATGGCAATGAAGTGGATTCTCAGGTATTTGAGAGGTAGCACAAATCAAGCATTATGCTTCGGTGGTTCAAAACTTTCTCTACAGGGATATGTTGATGCAGATATGGTAGGTGATAGAGATAACAGGAGGAGCACAACAGGGTATGTGTTTACTATAGGTGGAATAGCCGCCAGTTGGGTCTCAAAACTGCAAAGTGTTGTTGAACTCTCAACAATAGAAGCAGAGTATGTTACTGCTATAGAGGCTAGTAAATAAATGATTTGGTTACAAAGATTTCTGGATGAATCGTATAAGAAGAAGGAGTTGGGCTAGTTATACATTGATAGCCAGAGTGCCATACACTTGAAAAGAACACTGCATTTCATTCCAAGACTAAGGATATACAGATCAAGTACCATTTCATGCGGTCAACATTGGAAGATGGACATTTGAAGCTAGAAAAGATACACACTAGCTAGAATCCTACAGATATGTTAACAAAAGTTGTAACTGTGGAGAAACTGAGAATCTACTCAGTTTCAATTGGTCTTCAAGTATAATGAAGAAGATGAGAAACAACCACATCCAAAGTGGAGTCATTGTCTAGCAAGTGAAGTAGTGGTGGACTTTCTATAATTAGTCTCCAAATGGGAAATTGTTGGGTGTGGAGCCTAATTATCTCCTGTATTCAAAGGTTTTAGTTCGATGTATATCCCAAGAATATTGTACACCCCTCCACACGAGGGGGTGCAGGGGCCAGTGATCCCCCAGCGGGGGTTCGGGGGCAACGCCCCTAAAGCTTAAAATAGATGTAAAATTGCCTTGTAAAAGTATAGTAATTTCTAGTCAATCTAGGTCGTTCATTAGGCGGATGATCTGACAGTAGAATTTATGTTTAATTTGGGGTTTTTTTCCCTGGAAGGCAACCCCTCGCTATATATGATGGAATTGTATTGCGTCTAGGTATATCTGTATTCTGAGTGATGAAGAAAGAGGAGATTGAGAGCAAAGAGGGAGTTACAACGTATCTACTGTAGGTTGTATCTCTTCAGTTTGTTGGATAATATAAAAGGAAGGATTGGCTATTTCTCTCTAGATGTAGCCCAAACTGGGTGAACCACATATATCTTTGTCTCTCTTATTTTATGCATTTTCTGTGTTTATATTTCTGCAATATTTTATGTGTTCCATTGCTTTGTAATATATAATTTTGTAACAATAAGGTTATTGATACTGGAAATTGCTTGATCCAGATGAACCAATGGGATTTTGGACTTGTTGGTACTGGACACTTCTTGATCTAGCAGGACCAGGAGGGTTTTGTATAACACCAGAAGAAGATTGGTTCATCCCAACCATGTGTGCTTGTGATCCACTCACATTAGTGGTGCCTGACATCATAGAAACACTCAGATTATAACCCCTAGGGGGTGGCACATCTTGTCCACTTACCATAGGGATTGAAGAACTCATAGTAACATGCTTTGAGACTGCCGATTGAACTAGACAGGTGACTGGGACAAATGGTACAAGAGGGCTCAGAATGGTGGGTTGCACCAAGACTGAGGTTTGGGAGGTCGAGTTCGTAATGAACGAACCTATAGTAGGCATGGTGCGAGCCGCCTAGATAGGGTTGTGATAAAATGATGAGGCACTAGATGTACCTGAGACCAATTGTGCTAAAGTCACATAATTAGGTGGGAAATCCCAATACAAACTGATGGGAATGCTCCACGTATAGGGGAAACCTTTAGGAGGAAATTGATGTTCTTCCTCATCGACAGTGTGTTGAGTAGAAACTTCTTATTGATCTGGAGAAGTAACTGGAGTGTTGCCTTTGGGTTCCATAGCTGGGAACAAATGATGATGAGCCACTGAAGATGTACAAGGGGATAATGCTAAAGGAACACCTAACTGATCATATGAACTGTACAGATGATACAGTGATATCATAATAGGGTAGAACAAAGGATTCAGACGATATATAACTAGTCCAAGCTGACCATCAGTGGTTAGTGAACTCTCAGGAGTCTGGACGGGATTGTTGAGAGATTCCGGACCAATATCAGTGGGCGACCTAGTATCTAAAGTAGGCAGAGGATGAGATGACAAAGGCTAAATTCTCAGAACAATTCTGAGTTCAACACCTTGGTCCTTGAGTGACTCTGGTAATTCAGGAAAATACTCCTTAGATAATCTTTTAAATGAAGGAGAGGAAGAGGAAAGACACATAAATAAACTAGACCTCTTTCATGTTTTAAGAGTCGAGAAAGAAGCAAAGATGACTCTATCATTTTCAATTGGAAATGAGCTCGAAAGGACAAGCACTCGATTGATATTTTCAGTTTAATGAGTCAAAAATATCAAATGACTACTTTGAATAATCTAGGTAAAAAGGATTACCAGGAAATCATGAATTGTAGAATACCTCTTGGCAAACTGAGAAGTACGGGTAGGAAATCTCCCCAAATGTTGTGTTTCCTATATCACGTTCGCAAGGTGGCATACTCAACTTTCTATGGATAAAGGATTGCCGCCTAGAGGTGTCTCCTATTATATACTCAACGGTATGGGGAGCACAAGTCCATACTAGTGCTATCTAGTGCTGAAGCTAACGAGATATGCTAGGTTTAAAGATGCTGGAACACGTCTCTATCCTAGACCTTATAGATGTGATCATTAAGTTTCAAATGCACCTTAGGTTAATTTAGTTCATTTTATAGTTTATCTTGAATTATGTCTCAGCTTTCGAGCCTTAGCGATGTGACTCAAAAAGTCCTAAATGAAACTAAATGAGACAAGACCCTTTCAATTTGATGAATTCTCTACACTATAGAGGGTAGGAAACAAAATCAAATGCAAACAACCAAGCAACCGAAAGCAAAATTATTTTTCACTACTTCACTTTTCAAGAAAATAAACTAATGAAAAATACATTCCAATTCCTAATTTCCTAACAAGTACACTTGAATAGTCCTTTCAAAAGTAAAGATAATTTTGTTTCTTTTCAAATGCAATCATAGTCTTCAATGATGCTAACTACCGTAACATATTCATGCAACAAACTAGAATTTTGTACTTTTCAGGAAATGACAAAATTAATTTCTCATAAAACACTCCAATGAAAAGTTTCGAGACAATCGATTCTCAAGCAAATGAAAAACATGAAAAGATAACCTCTTTCAAACAAATGACGCAACAACTTTATCAAAAAAAATGACAAGCAATGTGATCTATGCCGGAAAAGAGATGTTTGGACAAGCAAACAAAACTTTTCAAACTTGTGTAATGGAGGTCAAATCCGTAGAAGGACCATAAACAAAATGTGAGGAGTAAATGCACCAACAACTTGACTCACTGAGTTCACAATAAGATGAATGGATGACAACCTAGATGCCCTAGGGCCATAAACCATCCAATGATCCAAGAAATCAAGCAAAGATAGGAAAATCGACAAGTAAATAAAGCAAATGAAAAGAAGCTTTCTAGTAAGGGAGAATATGGTCTAAACAACTTGCAAGGCAGAAATCAAGAGAGAAAGACACACTGGCCAAGATCTAGGGTGAACCCTAATCTTCATTTATAGGCATCGGTGTGGCTGCCTAACTAACAACAAGCACTAGAAGGGGGTTTGTGCAACTGTTTCTCAGCATATTGCATTGATCAGTGTGACTATCAATGAAATAAGCGCGTTGAGCGAGGATGCAAAGAAAAAAAATCAAAAGTTGAGAACAAACTTGCTACTATGAATTTAAAACCTAGATTAGTAAGCAAAGAAAAACAGACATGACTAAAGGGAAATGGCAAAATTAGAAAATTTCACACAAAATCATGAAATTCCAAGAAAACAAACAGAAGGATCAGATTCCCTAGCGGAGTCACCAATTTGTGGTGAAGTGAAATTCTAAGTCTGGATACAAGCAATTCCTCTAGCCCAATAGTGGGTCAAGCCACAAACAAGACATTCTATGGAATATTTCCC
The DNA here is from genome assembly GCA_000404065.3 of Pinus taeda. Taxonomy (NCBI): domain Eukaryota; kingdom Viridiplantae; phylum Streptophyta; class Pinopsida; order Pinales; family Pinaceae; genus Pinus; species Pinus taeda. Next base: position 7,887 of record APFE030770065.1, on the reverse strand, counting down.
TAGGTTAGAACCAATTAAGAGGGCCTACCTCTTAGTACGCTTATCCCGTTTGGTGATGACCTTGCTTTCTTGCCCCACCTATCTCTTGTTTCCTTCTTCGAACACCTGAAACAAGTAAACAAGAGCAAACAACAACTGTGATAATAGACAAGTTGCAATTCAACATATTTAACAAGTCAAGAAGCATTAAGCCATAAACATGTGAGATGACATATTATGTAGGAAATCAATCAATAGTTGTGTATATATTAAATCAAGAAGAGATTACAACCATTGTCTTAATGTTGTTTTTCTCCTCTGGCAAAACCAGGTTCCCACACACTTCTATTAACATTCCATGGTGGCCTCAATAATGATAGTTTTAAGGCTCTTCCATTTTTTCTTCACACTTCTCCCTCACACACAAATAGAGAGCTATAACTATGAATAAATTGCTAATTACTCCAAACTTAATTAGCATTGCCACACCAACATTAACATTATCTTGTGCTTGAGAAAAAGGGAGGTTTATATAGTATGAATGAATGGGAGAGGGTTCCTCTTCTCATGGGAGAAGGTATTATCTCTTGAGGTAGTTCCATCCTAATAGTGGAAAGGATCCCAAATTGACATCCTCGACTCCATCTGACCCAACCATTTACCAGACTTCCATTACAAAGCTTCTAGGGCTAGATGCTTCAGCTTCTTATTACACAGTAATTTGTCACTGTCCTCATCTCAGTCCCTCTGCTATGTCATGTATGAAATAAACATGTTCATATGTTCCCACTTATGCAAGAAGATTAAGCAAATGCCCTCTAATGCTAAAGATTGACCCTTTTTGACTAAGTTCTTGCATCATCGCTAGTAAACACTTAAAATCCATGACAATTCCCTGTCATGCGCTATATCGTTGTGACGTCGTCGCTAGTCCCCAGTTCATGACCCGCGACAATCTAGATTTGGTGAATTAGTTCAAACAGTTGGCCTTCTGAATGTCTCTAGACTTGGTTTTTGGGTCAGTTTGGGTCGCATTTCCACCTCTAGGATGGTGGTTCCACCTCTTGTGCAACCTCCCTTGAGGATAAGCTCCATCTCCCTCATTTCCTAGAGACTTCTTCTCCTATAAAATCACTCATCATTGCTATGATTTGGAGTTAGTAATTCCTTGGGTTGACTAGTGCTGCTAGTGCTTTTGATAGATAGCTAGTGCGAATGTGACTAGTGTGGGATTGTTGATAGCTTATGGAAGGCTGTGGAGTGCCCATTAGCTTTGTGTTAAAAATTATGAGTGAGAGAGAGACATTTTATGTTGGGAGATTCATCCTTGAAGAGTGAATTCTTGAGAAACATACTGGCTGGATCCTCTAAGAAGGCCTGTGATGTCAAGACTCGGTTGTAAGCTTGCTCTCATTTTATTATTAATACAATCAATGATGTTTTCCTATGTCTTGTATGTAATTTACTTGATAGCTCATGACTTCTTGACTTTGTGAGTAAATAGATCATTGTTGTTTCCTAGTTACATGCTTTGTTGTATTTTCTTTGCATTGTGTCAGGTTGATCTCTCATTGAGAAGAAGGAAACGAAAGCTGGAGCAGCACAACAGAACTTCATCGACCATCGGTTGAGGTAGGCCTCTGACAATGACTATTTAAGGAATCTAATGTTGATCTATCTTTGCTGTGACTAGACCCACTCTAGGGCTAGAGGGGTTGCCTCTATCCGCAAAGGGAACACTTTCCTGCATCACAAGTTAGCGACTCTGCTGGGGAGTCTGTCATATGTTTTTCTCTTTATTTCTTTTGCTTGATTTTGAGTCAATATCTTTTGGATTTTGGGATTGAACAATTAGTGTTTTGGGTTACCTGGGTCAATTTGAGAAATCCCTTTGTTGCTTGTAACAATAGACTGGTCTTTATTTGGGAGTTTTTCTTTGCCTTTCATTGTTTTTAAGATTGTCGCTAAAAAAATTTAAACAATCACACCGACATCATGCTGTCTCTATTTTTTAAATCTGTGTGTCGCTAAATCCTGTCACACAATTGTGACAACTTAATATCGTGTGAAAGACGTGTACTTCCGTGATGACGTCGCTTTGTTGCTACGACTAGTGGTTGATCAGCACTAGTTGCTTGTGGTGCACCCGTGATGATTCCTGTAGAATTGTTTTTTCAATTTTGCCTCTTGAATTCATCAGTCTAGTTCATCCCTTGTCGTCCTTCTCTCACCTATTAGTTTGTTTTAATTGCTTTTAGCTAAGGTGCTCACTTTTCGATTTCATTAAAGTGAATCTTATCTTTTGGCTTTGTGACCTAGTTTTTCAAATTTTGAATTATTTGGCTTGGTTACTTGTCTGTTCAAGATTCATCCACAACTCTCCTATCGGTGTGCTTGAAGTCTTTTCATCGCTTGTTTCTTGTTGATTTATGTTTAGTGTTATTTGTTGAACCAATTTCCATGTTTATTCAATTGTTTCACTACCAGACGTAGATTAAAGTTGTTTAGGTTGATCAATTGCACACTTGCTTGTTTGTTTCTTTAGGATTCAAAGCTATCAAAATCAAAAGATTACATTCATTAGTATATGAAAGTGAAAGTGTATTTTTCATTTCAAGTTTTTCATGTTCGGAAAATTAGAAAGAAAAATTTAAATCTCTCATTAGTAGTATTGATGCACTGTAGGGATTGAGGTGTTGGTACATTGTGTCTTTTGAGTGACTGCATTTGCTGGCCTTGGTTTTGTCTTGATTCGGGAATGATCTCTCTACCCTTCTGTAAGTAGGAGTTCATCGAAATGAAAGGTGCTTTATTCATTCTAGTTGTATCCTAGGTTTTGACATACATACGGTAAGGCCTGGAAACTGAAACATAATTCAAGATCAACTCTAAAATGAACTAAATAAATCTAACAACACATTGGAACATAACGTACATTATTTAGAGGTCTAGGCTAGAGATGTGCTCCTGCGTCGTTAAACCTAGTCTCTATTATTTTCACTTAAGATTGGGTGATTCCTCCTTCTGTGATCCAATAGCTGCTAGCACGGACTTGGACTCCTAGTACCGTTGAGTATATGTTGGGAGACCCCACTAGGTTATCATCCTATATCCTTAGGAAGCCATGTCTTCCACCTTGCAAACCATAATGCACTGAACACGACATTCGGGAAGATTGACTGTCGTATGGAAAGTCCTTGGTTTTCATATGATTACCAAGGTGTATATGCAATTTTATGGGTTGTTTGGTAAACCTTTTTCCTAGTTTTCCAGAGTAGTCACTTTCATTCCTTTTTGGACTCCCTAAAAGAAAAGTTCCATCTGAGCACTTGTCCTTTTAGGCTCATTAGCTATTCGAAGGTGACTAGAGTCATCTTTTCATCCTTTTCTCGACTCTTTAAAGATGAAAAGGTCATGTTTTGTTCTTGTGTCCTAAAATTTACTGCCCACAAAATATTCCTGGTAATAGTTCGAGTTATTGATTACAGTGCAGGTGTTTTCTTCAGGCTTGTTCCTGATGGAAACATTCCCTGACTCTACCGGCCAAGGTCTTCCCCTAGATGGAAATCCCAATCCATTTCTGCCTTTTGGAAATGTTGGTGCTCCGTATATGGCAACATTGTCTTTGACTGGGTTAACCATCGGTCTGCCCATTTGGTTGTTTTCAACCTTGGTGGTCCCAAGTGTCATGACTCCTATTCCACCATCTCCTTCATCTGAACCATGACATGTTGATTCCAATGTTGAGCCTACGCTTTCTTCCCCTATTTCCTCGCCTTCATCTCCTCCTTCACCTGGTGAAAGTTTCACATCTAGTAACCAGGAGACTAAGGAGAAGAAGAAGAAGAGGAAGTCAAATAAGTGCGAGGCCACCTATGCAAATATTTCTCCAAGTACATCTCAGGTCGGACTACCTTCTGCTCATCCACAGAAGGTTAAGTTTCCTTGTAAATTCTGCAAGGGTGACCATCTTCTTTGTGATTGTCCTGGCATCCCTAGGATCTTGGAAGTATGGTCTCACAATCTGACTCATCCCTCGTCATCCTCTAAAGCTTATGATGATGCTATCCTATCAATTGGCAGTGGTAAGAAGAAAGGGAAGATTCGATTCCCCTATAGGCTATGTGAAGGAAACCATCCCCTTCACCTTTATCCACTCATGGATAAAGCTTCCACCATTTTGGAAAGTCTTACATCTTCTTTGCCTCGATTCCCATTGGTTATCAGAGGCTCTCTTCAGACCCTCTCCCTGTTGACAAAGAGATTGACTTAGATTCTTCTCTTATGGGTCCTTCGCTTTCCAAACCTGGCTATTCTAAGCCTCCTCTAGACTAAACATTGGTTGGAGAGAGTGTCGACTTGGGTGCACCACTTGGTGATCATTCTTTTCCGAAAGAGCGTCATGGTTCTACTGCTCATGTTCTTCTCGTCTCATCAGATTCTCCTGATTCCAAGAACGACCCTCTTATCCCTGCTGATCAAGAGAGTCCTTCTTCGGTTTCTGTAGAGCATGGGGCCAATCATATGATACCCCCATGTCATGCGGAAAGAGTTATTTTTGCAGACAAACCTAACCTCCCTAGGAGTCTAAGACTCTCTAGTGACAAACAAACCAAACAAGAGAAATCCTTCTCTAAACATACGTTATTCTATGAGAAACCAAGTGTTTTTCGATCTTACCTTAGGTCGGTCCAACGCTTGTTGTAGCAGTTCAGCCTTGCTGATCCAGATGAGCTCCTCCTTCACTTTGAGACCTGCATACACTAACAATCAAACGATTACATAACACCTGAATATCTCATAAAACAAAGCATATTCATCATATAGGCCAAGGAGTATATGAAATAATTCATTAACAACAAATCATTGAGAAGAATGGACTTATTTGTATTAAGGAAACAAAAAAGGAACCATTACAACCTGAGCCTTGGTGTTGTGCAAGCTCCTCCCATGGTCCAACAAGAGATTTCCTCTACTTTGACAAGCTCACCCACTCCCAATATGGTAACAAGGAAGGAAAGTGATCTCTCCTCACAAGTCAACAATGGAAGTCCTAATTCCAGCAGCATTTACCCTTTGGAATGTTCAGCTTTCAACCTCCCCTCCTCTGGCCCAATGCCTATATTTATAGTACTCTAGAGGAAGTTATTCAGTTCCAACATCATTGGGATACTCCCTCTTTTGGATGGGGTAGCTCTTCTCTTGATGGGATAAGTTCCTCTATCATAGGGATGCATGAACCATCTGGAGGCGCTCAATACACGTCAAACACTCTTCTAGAAGGCTCTAGAAGTGACCACAAGCAACTTTTTAAAGATGAAACTC